>JAPFFP010000103.1:21444560-21465236 GCA_026153255.1 Solanum medicagineum | reverse complement strand
TTGGTCTATACCGGCACCATAATATCAGATTGGGGAGGAAGATCAGAATTCGAAATTGATAGAAAAGCAAGGATATGAGCTTGTGTAAGTAGGAAACAAAAAATCTCAATTCTAGTTCTATCAGGGTTTGCTAGATTGTCAGAGTGTGCAGGTTTATTTTTCAATTATATTCTCAATATGTCATCTCATGTGTGGATTTGATTTTTTTATTTTTTTATTTTTCATTTTCTTCGATTTTTGTCGATTGGTGTAGTGCAAGTACAGATTAAGTGTCCCTTTTTTTTTAATTACATAGTACCTAAAATATTTTTAAAAAATAATTGGTAGAAGTTGGTAGGTACATTAATTTAATTATTTTTTTAATGTCATATTTCAATTACCTAGTTGCGGTGCTCCGTGTCTACAACTGTGCTCCTATAATAATTGCTTTTACAAGAGGTGCCTTTTGTGATGTGTTTTTAATAAAATAAATATACTCATAAATAAATTTATTTATCTTATTTTTTTAAGTTTATTTTTTCAAAAAAAAAAATGTTTTTTGTTAATTTTTACGACTAACATACCAAGTAGAATGTCACAAGTGGGGTTTAACTAGGATAAAATGTACGCAGATCTTGTCATTATCTCATAGAGATATGAAGACTATTTCCGAGCAACCCTCATCTCAAAAATTAAATGATGTGATTCAAATTATAAGTTAAATGATATTTTAATAAATTTTATATATTTTTAATTTAAGATTACGAATTTTATTTTTTAAAATTTTGTTGAATTTCACATTAAATTGAAATTAGACAAATAAATTGAAGTGCTAGAGGATTAAGAGTCAAATGGTTACATTTTTCCGTACATTGTTACACATTTCTATCGTTGACTAACAATAAATATTGAAACTATGTTATTCCTTGACTTCAATTTGCTTTCTGTTTTAATAATTGAAATTTGCTGTTAATAAATTCAAGCTGTTACCGTTCTGATCACCTAATTCTCACCTTTTTAATTTCTAGTTATTTGATTCAAATATGAGAAATAAATGGTAGGTTATTGGTGATTGATAAGTTACACAATTATAATTTTATTTGGTCTTAGAAAATTTTGAAAAAATGGCATCTCTTGTGATTATATACAAATTGAACTAAAAAAAAATTAATGATATATTCGAATATTTTTACATTTAAAAATAAAATTTTCTTGTAAAACATAATATAAAATTAAACATAATTTGTGAGACGCACAAAATTAGATCTTCCAAAAATTTAAGAAACAGAGTTTTAAGAATTAACAATGCTCTAAAATGTGCTAGCTTCTAACGCTAGCTAAGCTAATCATCTTAATTTCTTTCAATTAAATCAATAAATTTTTTACTTGATTCGTGGTTCCATCCGCCTTCTTAAAATTAGAATCCATTGAGGAGAGTCTTGACCTCGAAAGAGAAAAATAGCCAAATGGTCAAAAATAACAGACTGTAAATTTGTTAAAGTTTTCCTCATCCCAAAATTGTGAGATTCGAAAAATAATTATAATCTTTGACATCTAGACTAATTTCACCACGTATTTGAATATCTAAATAATCTTGTTATGATTTTTTGAGAAAGATGACAAAGTAGAAAATATGAATGAAAAACTTTGTCATATACTTTTATTAATCAAAAGTCTAATTATAACTCTATATATATTCACACATAATAAATAAAGTAATACATATTCCCCGCAACTAAAATATTAGACTCCTACTAAAATTAAGAAATTGGTTATTTTACTTTCTTTATAATTAAACAACTAATTATTTAAGAAAACTAATGCAACAAATTATGCAACATCAATAATTCTGATTTTTTATTTAGTCGGGAAAAAAAAAAGAAAATTAATATGCTTTCTTCTTGTGCCATTTAACTTTTTCTAATTTGTTTTTCCTTACTATTAGTAATTCAACAATTATTTAATAATCAACCATATATAATTATCCTTTTTCCCTTTCTGGAAAGGATATTTCAATACGAAAAAAGATAGTGCTGGTCTCAATTTTATTTCCTTCACACTATAGAATTCTAAATACATCAATGTATATAGATTATAAAGTCATATTTATTTTCTTAAAAACTATTTTTTTTTTATTCTTTCGTACGTTCCATCTTAAGAAAAAAAAGTTTTCACATGAAAATTTATCACAAAATTACTGCAACAATATATTTCGTGAAAATTCTACAAATGAGATCCGGAGAGGAAAAAATATATGCAGATATTATCATTACCTCATAGAGATAGAGAAATTATTTTCAAAAAAGACTATTTTTGAAAGATCCAAAATTTATCACAAAAATATTGCAAATAAATTATTCATTTCAACTATAATTTGAAATGAGAACTTAGAATTAAATATGTTCATTTATTTCTAAAAAAAATATGTTATGACATGACATATGTGGTGAAAACAAAATATCAACTATCTTAGGTAGAACTTAGCTATCAAAACCTTACTTTTTTCTTCAAATTGTTTATACATGTATCTTTATTTAGTTATTTATCTTTATCTTCACATTTTGCTAACAAAAAAATATGTTTTTCTGTGTATATATTTATATGTATAAAAAGTAAAATTACAGGATAAAAGGATTTCCATTAAATGAAGAGTAAAATAATTATTGAAATTTGAGAGATTAAAAGTCAACATTGTATTTTTATACTACAAAAAGATCAACTACTTTGTCAATTTTCTAAGTTAATTTAAATTTAATTTTTTAGTGTTCCAACAAACTTACTTAGAACACTGATTAAAGGATAGAGGAATCTTAATTATCAAAACTCCATTTGTATCTCATACTTTCTCCATTCCATTTTATGAGGCATTTTTTTAGTTCGTCTAAAAAAGAGCATTTTATTATAATTAATTTCTTTTATTTTTAATAAAAATATTTATAACCACATATGTAACTATAGATAATTTTACATCACAAGTTTCAAAAGACTCTTTTTTTAAATATCATATTAAGTCAAATAATATCACATAAAATAGAACGACGAAAGTATATGACTGTTAGATTATAAATATTTTATAAAACTCTAAAAGAACTATACTAATTTATATGTAATACACTTCTATGTATCTTCAAATATGTAAAATTTATCTCAAATCGCGTTTGAGAGATTAAAACTCTAATATAGACATTCACAAAGTATTTTTATCTCAAAAAATGAAAATAGAAATTTTTTTAAGAGACTTTGGACATATAATTTTTCTTCTCTTTTCTTTTCTTTTTCAAAATCTTTTTTGAAATAATATCAACAATAACAATAATAACACACACAAAAATAATCTCACATGTTGACATACAGAATATATGAAACCTTACTTCTATATCATCGAAATAGAGAAAAAAATTTAAAATACCCTCGACTTAAATAATATATATTAAAGCAATGTGAAATGGAATAAATATTTTTACTTTATTAAATAATTCACAATTAAGCTTTTCATATCCGTTCTCTATTAATCAATTTACAAAATTTTAATTGTTTTAAACAAAATTTATGTTCAAATAAAACTTTAACTAAAAAAAAACTATGAACACGTACTTACTCTCTCACTTTTACTTATCACTATTTCACTAGTCGAGATCAACTTGACTAAACTTCAAAGCTAAATTAAAGTAATTAAATTTAATATCTAAAATATAAAATTTAGATAGTTAAAATTATACCAAAAATGCTATAATTTATAATTCTTCTCTTATTAATATGATGAAAATATTTATTTTAAAATGCTTAATATTTTTATAATTTAATATCGATAAGTAAAATATTGACAAGTAAAAGTGGAGAAGTGTATTTTTTTGGGTGGTTGAAAAGGAGGAGGTGAAAAGGAAAAATGATAAATTCATAAAGCTTTTTGGCTATCTATATCCAACAAATAGTAATAATTTAATCCAAATAAGCTCTCCGTGTTCTACCAAACTTAAATAACATAGAGAAGCAAACAAATCCTTCTAGCAATAAAAAAGATGTTCTCCACCGCGTATTCCTGTCTGAAAGATACTTCCCAGCTGTTATAAATCCTCACAACCCCTAAAGATCCTCTCTTTTTCACTTTCAATTCTTCCCCAATTCTTCAAAATTCACTTCTAAAGCCTTCTTCATCTCTGCTTCCAAGCTACTTCAACCCCACCCCAAACACATAATATAAATACCCTTCCAAGAAATTCTTGATTTGGTTAAGTTTTTTTTGAATTCAAGAATGATGGGTAACAGAGATCTGGAGAGGGGAGGTGGAACAAAACCAAGAAATGGGAGTTACAATCCACCCCCTCCATCAGCACCTTACTATGTGGAAACTTCTGAATCACAGTGGACTTCTTGGCTTGTCCCTATGATTGTTGTGGCCAATGTAGCTATGTTTATTGTCATCATGTTTGTTAACAATTGCCCAAGTAATATCAATAATTTTGGCAGAGGTCGCCAGTGTGTTGCTAGGTTTCTTGGGAGGCTTTCTTTTCAACCCCTTCAAGATAATCCACTTTTTGGACCCTCTTCTTCCACGTAAAGTTTTTACCTTTTTGTTGACCTAATTTTTGTAATGATTGTTCTCTTTATGGATTTTGATGTTTATTGGTCTGCCTGATTTGATTGGTAATATGGATTCTTGATTTCTATGGTTTTGTTAGTCAGCTAAGCTTCTCAAGAAAAGGAAAAAGATTGAATTTTTATTGAATTTCTCTAGCTTTTAAGCTACAACAACCATGGGCGGAGCTACAGATGAACACTCTTGGTCGAAAAACTTTTTCGAATATATAGGTTAAATATAGATATTTTGATATATATATATATATATATATATCAATTGTTGAATACCCTGATACAAAAATCGCCCATTCATGTTCTAAAAGTATGAACACCCTTGACAAAAATGCTGGCTCTGTCACTGACAACAACAATATACTAGTCATACCCAATGTAATTTCAGGATAAATGTATGCAGACGTTACCGCTATCTATGTGGGGTAGAAAGGTGGTTTCAGATAAATGGAAGCACTTTTGTGGGGTAGAGAGACTTTTTAAGTTGATTGCATTAATTCATAGAAGGAAATATTGTTGGTTTTTAGTAAAACAATGACTATCTAAGATTAATTTGTGCCTGATTTGTGAGTCAATTACTTTCTTGTATTTCTTGTCTTGTTTAAGCAATGACATTTTCAGCTGGCAGAAGTGGATTTAGGATTTGAATTTTATGGTTAGGAGTTTGATATTATATCACAACCATTTGATTTAAAGGGTATTAAATCTATTACAAGAGCTTATTTATTGTCTTTTATTTGACACGTATGTGGTCGGAGCAAAAATTGCTGGATTTGGATGAACCATAACTCCTACAATAAATATGCCCGTCTGATCAGAGTTTCTAATATTTCTCTTTGCCCATTCATTCATCTGATATTGTTATAAGGTTTTAAAATTGGGGGTCTTAGGAGGCAAAACATAGTTTGAAGACTGCAATATTGCCAGCCTAATTGCTAATCAATTCTGCTAATATTTAGAACTCTCGTCTCAAGCATGCTTTTTGACGTCTAGAATTTGCATCCTAACTGTTTCCTTTCTAATGTTGCAACGATTCTGTTTGTGGATCAAGAATATTTTGATTGCCTTTTAACTTGTTAATGCTAATGCTTTTCCAACTGTGTCAAATTGCATATAGTGGTTGTAACATCTTGAAAGTTTTCTTTGATTAGTGAATCCTATTGTTATTACGCTGTTTGGACTTCTGCTGATATATGAACCCACTCATATATGAAAATCTAGGCAAGATAAGCCATAGATATAGATGTAGCCAAATGCTCAATCAGAGATGATGGCAATAAACATGATAGTATCAAAAGGATTTTCTGATATGCGCACTTGTTGTTTGTCATGCCAATGTTAAATAGATTTAGATTGCTTTTGGCTTTTGGAGTTCGAATCACCACATTAAAATGGAGTATTTGGGCATGAAATAGTAGCAAATTTGTTTGTTTCCTAATCTATTATGAAACGCTTTCTCTCTTTCCTTACACCTCCGAACCAAACCTTTTTCCATTGTGATAGAGAAGAATTGCATTTTGGAGCTGTGAACTTACTGACAGTTAGATCAACCCCTTGGTAAACTTTACAAAATTTGGCACATTTAAGAGAGTTCTTTTGACAGAAACTTAACAGCAACCTCTAATGGAGTATTCCCTATCGCCATCTTAAGATGTTCATGGAGGGAATTGGTCACTTTTTTCTTTTTCCTGGTCATTTTGAAGATAAGTAGATCCCTTGGGAGTAGCGGCTGTGATGCAATATTTGTTCCTATATTGGTTCCGTTGAGTATCAAGTCTTCTGGAGTTAAAAGGGGTGAATGTGCTGTAGCAAACGCCCATCTTACGGCTATGTCACATACTAATGTCACTCATATTGAAAAGATAAATAAAATGAAATAGAAACCGAAAGAAAAGAAATGGAAGACAGACAGATAAAGAACTACTAGATATTCATTCTTCCTTCTACTTGTGCAGACTGCAAAAATTGGGAGCTCTAGAATGGGAGAAAGTAGTGCATGGACATCAGGGCTGGAGACTTTTCACGTGTATCTGGTTACATGCTGGTGTCATTCATCTGCTTGCGAACATGTTGAGTTTGGTTTTCATCGGAATTCGCCTTGAGCAGCAGTTTGGATTTGGTACAGTTCTCCCTGTGCCCTCAAATCTTTGTTTACATTCTTTTGGATAACTATTATGCTACGAATGCTTTCGTTATGCCTAAGCAAACCATTCTGTTTTCCTCTAAAATTGTGCCCTGTGTCTGGCATCAATGAGTTTGTTTGTCATTGCAGGGCATCTGCTTAAATTGAAGTACTGTGTTTTACTTGCAATCCTCTTTAACATCAATAATTTTAGTCACGCATTTGTGAAATCAAACTCCGCCTTCTATTTTCTTAACCTTGAGCTGACAAGTCTCCTAATTCAATTGTTGTTCTTATATATATGTCTTCTGTTACTTACCATTCTCAAATGTTACGTGCAGTCCGGGTTGGGATTATCTACCTTTTGTCAGGAATTGGTGGGAGTGTTCTTTCTTGTCTGTTCATTCAACATAGCATTTCCGTTGGAGCGTCTGGGGCTCTATTTGGACTTCTTGGAGCAATGTTATCGGAGCTGCTTACTAACTGGAGTATATATACCAATAAGGTATATACTCTGCTGTTGTACTGTTCTTTTTAAAATTATTATTACTAGTGTTATTCTTTCCCCTGTTGAGGGGAGGGTATTCGTTTCATTTTATAACACGTTCTAAGTACTTAATTCTGGTACTAATTATCCTCATTTGTGTACAGGCTGCAGCTCTTGTCACTCTTATTATCATCATCGCGATAAACTTAGCTGTTGGTCTTCTTCCTCACGTCGATAACTATGCCCATATTGGAGGTTTCATGAGTGGCTTTCTTCTTGGCTTTGTTCTGCTACTACGACCTCAGTTTGGTTGGCTCGAAAGGCAACATCTTCCAGCTGAAGGTCGTCTCAAGTCCAAGTTCAAAGCTTACCAATACATCCTCCTCCTGATTGCCTCAATTTTGTTGATTGTCGGGTAAGCTCTATCTCCGCTACACCCTATCCTACATTTGCCTTACTGTAGCGTCTAAAAAAAAGAAGTCACATAGGTTGGTCAATTATTATTTTGTGACGAGTTTTCCCCGAAAACAGTCTCTCTACTTCTATGAGGTAGTGGTAAAGTCTACGTACATTCTCTCCTCCCAGACCCACTTGTGGGATTGCACTGAGTATGTTGTTATAAATCAATCGTTCATCAGGAACAAATGTTGACGGATTCAGAATTCTAAGTCAATCAAACCTAAGAACATGTCACCCACTACTCCTTTGCAACTATGGCTGTTGACTCGCTATATAAATATATATATTCGCGCTATATATAACTTGTAACTCCGTTTGTGTTACTACTAATAAGTTCAAACAATCTTTTTACCTCGTCAGTGTATATACATGTATATTACGAGCCAATAATTTCGTTTTTTTATCCCTTTCTGCAGATTCACAGTGGGATTGGTGATGCTATTTAGAGGTGTGAAGGCAAATGAGCATTGCGATTGGTGTCGTTATTTAAGCTGTTTGCGTACATCAAGATGGAGCTGTGAAAATTAACTGAAGACTTCATGATTTTATTAATTCTGTTGCTCTTTCTTTTTATAATATAGTCAAAAACATATAGTTCATACGTTATTATTACTTTTGACATGTATAGTGACTGTTGGTTTTGTGGTATGGATTATAATATTACATAATATAATGTAAATCTCTTTACTATTTTGCATTGGATCTATATTCTTTATGTGAAAAAAGGTAGCAGAAATATATATTTTACCTCTTTGGAAGGTTTTCAGAAAAATCTTTCCCAAATTTCAATTCATATCTACCATCAACTATGTAGAGTTGTGTTATATAAGACACCGTTTCAAACTGGAATAAGCTTGTTTTCGTTGACGTGTTTATTTAACATCTGTAAAATTTTTAATAAAATTTATTTTTTTTTATCTATTTTAATTTCATTAGTATATAATATTTCAAAATTATAGACTCCATTTTAGCTATGACAATATCCTTAAGTTATAACTGTGTTTTTTCTAATTTCCTGTTTGATGTTCGATATCTACATCGAAGTTTGACTACATTTAAATTCGTACCACGTAAGACCCCTATTTGAGAGAAACATTCTCTACGATGATATTTATGACCTTTTCGGGTAAAATATCAACAATAAATGATGAATAATATGTTAATCATGAGTATCTTAATGGATTTTCACGTTTGATTTGTGCTGAAAGAAAGAAGTACTCCCCTGTTTCATTTTATGTGGCACCTTTTTCTTTTTAGTCCGTTCTAAAAAAAAATGTCACCTTATTTAAATTAAAAATAATATTAAATTAAAATTACTTTTAACTTTTAAACCACATAAATATTTATGAATAATTTTAGACCACAAATTTTAAAATTCTTTCTCGTATCTGATCAAATGGTTACACATAAAGAAGTATTTATGTAATATATTTTAAAATAAAAATTTAAAATCATTTATTTAACATTTAAAATTTATTGTCATTTATTGAACAGAGAAAAAAAACCCAGAAAAACAGTGCCATGTCATCTAAATCACACCACTGAAGATGTGATTATTTTATTATTACAACGATCAAGTTTACAAGACCTTTTATTATCAGATACATATAGTACACTCAGCATCCATCATAAGGCTACATATATATAATTTGCATATTTATTGCAAATTAACATGCCTTATATATAACTAAAAGTAGCTGAGAGCTGTTCGGATCTCACATCTCTGTGGGCTAATTCTGCATAAACCAGGCAAATACTGTGCAGTCTGCAGCATTTCCTGCCTCTGTCTTCCTTGGAATCGGCCTTGCTGTTCCTCCTGTTGGACCACTTGCCTCAGTCCCTCGCAGCGGCACTGCGGGTCTTGTATCTGTTCCAGCTGATTGCAGCATTGTTGAGCCTCCCGCGGGATTTGTTGGTCAGATTGGGCCTTCTCTCGAATGAACTGCTGGCATGCACGTAACTGCTGTGCCTGAACGACAAGAAAGACTTTTGAAATTTGTGAATATAGGACAAAGTACTAAGATAGTTGAGATTTCACTAAGAAAGGGTGAAATTTCATAATTGGAGTTCAAAGCGGTTTGGAGAGAATAAAAAATAGGCAAAATTGACCAACTACCACTATCTCATAAAAATAGATTCATGGAGAGGTTGTTTCTACTCAGAAATTGTATGTTTAATTTGAATTGTCACGACCAAAATAAACAAGTGTAACTTTTGAAATTGAAAGTATGCCATATAAATTAAAACGAAAATAGAAAGAATAATAATATAAAACCCGTCATTTTCTTGTGAAAAGAATATTGTTCACTCGTTTTTTCCTAAAAGAATGATTTGATTAGACTTTGATACTGAATTTAAACAATTAAAATTATATTAAATATATTAAAATCTCCTTTTAGTTATATTAAATATATCAAAATCCCCTTCTAATCTTGTGACACGACCACGTGCAAAATTAAAATAAACAAGACTAGAGAAATGCTGGCAGCTTTATGTATATCAACTACAGAATTTCACAAGGAAAAAAAAAAACAATTTATGTATATCAACAACAACAACCATTCCTGGTGAAATCCCGGAATTGAGATCTGAAAAGGAAAAAATATACGTAAACTTTATCACTACCTCATAGAATCTTTGGGTGGAAAAAATTTACGCAAATCTTACCACCACTTCATAGAAATAAAAAAATTATTTTCAAAAGACCCTCAGCTCAAAAATAACAGAATGTATATCAACTATAGAAAATAAAAGAAAATTACCTGCTGAAGTTGCTGCTGGCAGCTTTGAGACCGAGGGTTCTCAACATCTTCAGCAACGGTGATGGTCATGATACGTGAGCTACAAACTGTGGCTGCCATAAAAAGGACTACTAAAGAAATGGCTCCAATAATCATTACTCTACCCATGATGATATTAATTTAGTACTACTCTTTTTTTTGGGGGTGGGGTGGGGGGGGGGGGATGATTAAAGGAAAAGATGTTGGATATTGTTCTATGGAAAGCAATGAATTGAATTTATAGGGGATTAAAAGGGTTGCATGTAAAGTACGTGGCTTATGAAACTTTATTGATTTTGGCAGGTGGATATATGATGTCTTCTTCTGCATGTTTTTATGTCTTTTATATTCCTTGCTTCCACGTAAGATAAGGAGGAGGAGAATCGGGTAAAGTTGAGGGTTGATTAAAAAAAATTATATTTTCTCCGTCTCATTTGACGCAATACTAATTGAATTTTTTTTTTAAAAAAACTCATGATCTAAAGTCATTCATAAATATTTGTGCAATTAAAAATCAGAGATAATTATATTGAGAAACGCTTTAATAAAAATAATTACAAAAAAAAAGTCTTTGCTGTATAGTCAATGTATATTACGTACCATAATGTATGTTGTATGGTTAGTGTATACTTTCTTTGACAAACTATATTGTACAGTCATGTATAGTTTCGCGAATTTGGGCTGCTTTTCATGTAAATATAACATAAGCTATATTTATTGTAAATTAATTAATTGTTTGTATATATTTGAAATTATCACCGAAAATCATTATAGTAAAGGTAAAATGTAAATTTTAAAGATAAATTATTGCTAATTATAGTAATGTTACATTCTTATTAGGACAGACTAAAAAGAAAAGAGTTACACATAAAATAAGAAAGAGGGAGTAATGTTTATATATGATTAAAATTATTTTTTATGTAAATATAGTAAGTATTGAATTAATTTTTTTATGTGACCAACATAGGTTGTGATGCAATGATAGAACTACTTCATTCTTAATCAGAAATTTCGAATTAAAAATTCTATTGGAGGTGCCATTTTCGAATAAACCTTACAATGTGAATTTCAAATTTAGTCAAAACTAGCTCATTGAACAAGAATATTTTTTTTAAAAAAAAAGAACTTCTTTTGATGTGTTTAATATTATATTATAAATTCTCTTAGCGAAATTTTTTATTTTGTCAGGTAAGTGAAAAGATCCATAACACTCTTAAAGATAAATTAATAATCAATTTGTTTGTTTGGAAATTAGAGACTGATTTTGGAGCTGTATAGAAAATGTCGCTAGTATTTTGCTTACTTTGGTTCCTCGTCAAATTGAACACTTGGAGACATTGTATATTTAGATACAAAATTAAGAAAGGAATAAAGTTTTTTTTAAAAAATTGTAATTTTAATAAAATTATATTAATCGTAAGTACTTGTATAGTTATAGAGTATAAATTAACAATACACTTTTAAAATTAAATTTAAATATTGAAACAGACATATACTTTTCTAAATAGATTAAAAAAGCATATCATATCATATATATATAGCATTTGTTTCTTAAGATTTGAATTTTAATTATCAAGCAATGTGTTTGTTTTGTCTGTTACAATCATTTTTTTTATGAATCTCACTAATATTTGCAATAAAATTTTAATATTATTAAAATATCTATCTAAAAATTTATACAAAAATGATACGAACTTCATTTATTTACTGAAATTGTTATAATTCATCCATCATCATTATCAATCATCACCTTCCATTTATAATCACCAATTGCTTTCCATTATCAATTACCATCATGATTTATATATATATAACCACCAATTACAACCTCACTATAATCAATCATCATCACTCCATTATCACCATTAATCATAAGTAGCATAACAATTCACTATTGTCAATTACTAAATTTAATCGTCACCCAAACACCTTGTATAATAAAACGATTCAATTTAATTTTAAAATCTATTGATTTAACTTATTGATTATCGACGTTATAGAATCATTAAAATAATAGCTGATGGATTATTAATTTATAATAATTTATTATTATCGACTTAACCATTAAAGTTTAAAACAAAATTTTCTTCATTAAAACTTACTCTGACAAACCAAATTAACCATATATTAATAGATTGTATTTGTTCAAAAACAAACACCTTCACATTGTAAAATGATTAAGAGTTCAAGATAAACAAAAATAAAAATATGAAATTGTCAAAAACTTTATATAACATATAATATAAATGTAAATATTTATTGAAACGGCTAAAATCAATGTATTAAACCCCATCACTATCTATAACACCATCATCATGCACTGCAAATTAACCATCACCAACTCACCATTACCATAATTAACAACCATCAATCACACCAACAACCAGGATTATCACCATCAAGTATATTCTACTAATAGAGACTTATTCTTTCCAAGTTCGATAGCATCAAATTTATTATTCTGTTCACAACACTTTTTGATAAATTAAAAATAATAATTAACTATTTTTTTATATTTTAGCTTCAACATTAATTATTTATATTCTCTAAATCATTTTTCAATTAATAAAAATAAAGTGATAAAATAGTTGAACGTACCAAAGCAAGTCCAACATATTACTAGAGGGAAACGAAAGTACAACATATTATTAATTACTTACTCAAGAACATTACGAGCACAACACATGATGCCCCATAAGGTGATAAATTATTCATTACTCATTTTATTTTTATTACAATAATAAAAAGCCAGCTAACTAAAGCTTGCTACATTTGCCTCTTCATTAATTAAAATAAAGAGCGACCGATTGGAATATTTTGGCATTGTTGAGGGCTTATGCGGCATAAAGCAGGAAGTTGCTGTGCAGTCTTGAAAGCCTCGCGCATTTCTCTTCCCTGCAATTCTCCTCTTTGTTGTTGCTGCTGCACCACTTGCTTTATTCCCTCGCACCGGCATTGCTCATCTTGGATTTGTTCCAACTGCTCACAACATCTGTTCAAAATAAAACGATTCATTTCTTTTTTGATAAAATTTTACTTTTAACTTTTTAAATGATATATATAAGGCTACAAGATTAAAAATCATTTTTTGTTTATGAATTCTGTTATCGTGATCATAGTAAATTTTAAGTTGGATTCTTAATATGTTATTTATACATTAAGAATAAAGGTTTCATTTCAACAATTAAAGTTATTGAGTTCGACTAAAACTCAACTGACGGTTCATAGTTTGAATCTTTCTAGATAGTTGTTCTTTAATTATGGTTCAAATAATTAATAGTTTAAGAATTGATGTAATTCTATATTTGTGGGTTGTACTCTAGTATGTTCCTTGGACTATTTTATTTTCTCTCTTAGTATAACTGAAAATAAGATAAAGATTTCTAAGTTTTATAATCTTGATTAAAAACGTAATCTTGTGATAATATATGTAAAAGTTAAAATAAAATATTGCATGCTTAATGTTACTTACACACTAAGTGACAATACTTCTTTAACTTGTGACGTATATATTAATTAAAAAGCCATAAGTTAATTAGAACTTCTGATTTATTTTTATATAAGATAACTCATTTTTTATTTCATGTAAAATTAGATCACTCATTTTTAATTCATCTGATGAGAGAGACTCTTCAAGGGAGTGACCAAAAAAAAAAAATACCGATACCTTTTTATTTTAAAAAAGTAACTTTTTTATTTTATATCTTAAATAAGATAACTCATAACCAAACAAATATTCATACTTCTATTTAAATTAAAACCAAAAATTCCAAATATCTTTTCTTCAACATTTCGCCATACCTGTCGATAGAAAACAATATTGTTATAAAGAGATGTAACGATATAATTAAATATAACCTTTCGATATCAATTAAATACCTTGGGAATGATTGGCGCCAGTCTCCACCTTGTTGGTCCATAAATATTTCCTGTTCCTCAGTAAATTTAGTACTTTGTCTTAAATACTCTTGACAAGAACGTAAGTTCTGTGCCCTTTGCATTTCCTGCTGGCAACGTTGTGACATTTGTTCCCTGGGATTTTCAGATATGGAAATTGTTGTAGTACGAAAGCTAGAACCCCTCCCTGAAATAAAAAGTAAGGCTAAGCAAATTGCTACAAATATTATTACTTTACCCATAATTTCTTTTTAAAATGAAAATGTTGGTTTGGTGATATTATGGTGTATAGCGTTTGTGAATTTTATAGGGGATTGAAAGGGGTTGCATGTTAAATACGTGGCCAAGGAAATTTTATTGGTTTTGGCATGTGGATAGTATATGGTTTGCATGTTGGATAGGTGTAATTTTTTTGCTTCCACGTTATTCTTTTTTTAAAAAAAAAAAAAATTGGGTTGAAGAGAATCCACAGTGTTTTATATAGAGCCGTCGATATGGGCTAGGCTCGTTGGATCGACCTGGCCTAATTCGTGATTTAGCAGGGTTGAGCTATGATTTTTGGAGTTCATTTAAAAAATGGACTTTTTAGTCGGACCTGAATAAGCTTGCTAATTTATAGGGCTTTCGCAATATGGCTTGGGCCAACCCGTGGGTCGAATTAAAAAATAATAAAAATAAAAATGAAATAGAGTATTAAAAATAATAAGAATCCAAACTCAAAGTTCATTTAAAATTTTTAAATATTAAAATTTAGATACAAATTATATTTTTATAATATGTACTCCTTCTATCCATCTTTACTTGTCTTTTATTGATTATACACAGATATTAAGAAACAACAATTTTACTAAATCACCTTTTGGAGATAGCAATTACAATGTCTTGGAAAATGTAACAAGAAAATAACTACTATAATTAATAATAAGGGTAAATATTAAGTTCGAAATTATCTTTTGATTTCATGAAGTGGATAAGTATGATTGGACATCTCAAAATAATACTGTGGACAAGTAAAGATGGACGGAGGGAGTAACAGTAACACTAATATTATGTCATATTGTCTGGTTGCTATTTATTTTAATATGTTTAAATTATAATTTAATTTAAAAGTTTATTAAAAGATATAAAGATAAAAATGTGGGGTACGACAAGGCCCGTGGCCCACGTATAAATGGATTAAACTAGCTATTTTCTAGCCCATAAAAAATAAAAACTAATCTACTTTGATCTGTTAAATTCTAAGACATGTAATAACTAGCTCGAATGCAGTGGATCAATCCGTATTGACAACTCTCATATTATATTTCTCCTTATTATAAACAAAAGCTAACCAATTTTGTTTGTATATAGTAAGTGAATTTTGGAAGTTACACATACCATGCTTCAGCCCCCTTTATGTTTATCTATTTTAGTTTATTTGTTAATATTGATTTGATATTCTTAAATCTTGTAGTTTTTAATTAAAATACATCATATGAAAAGTTAATATTAAGGATTTGTCAAAAAAAAAAAAAAAAAGAACATTCTTTATGATTACCAGGAAAAGTAAGGCCAAAAGAAATTGAATCAAAAGAAAGTATATTTTTTATTTATTGAGTTATCAGATATATTTATTTAACTATAAAAAAAATGAAATTTGGATTGAAAGTTATGTGTTTATGATTAAATATTTGCAGATATTAAATGCCTGTAGGAATTAACTAATTGTAAGTATTAATTGATAAACTCTAACAAGCAGTTGATTATTTGGTAAAAAAAATCTGAATTATTATTTTTGGGTTAGAATGATTAAAATACGTTTCCACAAAAGAAATGCACCATATAAGAAGTATTGTTTTCCCCAAAAAAAAACAAATGGCGTCGCCCCGACTTGAACCGGAGATCTTCGTTGTGTTAGACTGACGTGGTAACCAACTGCACCACGACACCTTGTTGTTCAAAGTGATAATGTTGTTCTTTATATCCGAAAATTATTGCTGAATAGAATAAGTTTAATTTCGGTATTAATTATTTCTTGTAATGTTATTCTTATTCACATTAAGAACTAAGTTGTACAGACTCTTCACTTTCAATATCAAAAATATATTATTTTTGACAAATCGGACACGCACCTGTTGACACTTTAAAAAAGTCCAAGCTACATAAATTAAGAATGAATAACTAATTTCGAGATAACTTGTTTCCTACCAAATGTGATCTAGCCTATTAGAGCAAATAGGTTATCACTAACCTAAGATTACACAAGAAACAAACAGAGTTCAAAAAGATTAGTACTCAGAGAGCCAAAAATGAAGAAAAAACTGAAATTTAAGAGGAGTGAGTATGACTTTTTAGCTGCCACAACCACTGCATTATGTTAGTAGTGTTGTCTATTCAATTCAATTATTCACCATTGTTGTATATAATATATGTTTTGAATTTTTAAAGTCAAAATGGACATGTTTGTCTCCAATAGAATACAAGAACCAGTACTTACTCAATATGTCAAAGATTATGTTCCCTAACTACTGATCTTTCTAATTATTTTTTTTCTTGCAAGCTATCCCAATTTGAGAGTATACGCAGAGTTACATTCACTCAAGGATGGTCAAATGAACACCTTTCGTCGAAAGAAATTTTTTCGAATATATAGGTTAAATATATATATTTTGATATATATCAATTGTTGAACACCCTTGATACAAAAATCATTGTCCATGTTCTAAAAGTATGAACATCCTTGATGAAAATGCTGGTTCCACCAGTGTGAGAGTACGCATCTAAAAGAATTAAAGAGTCAAGTCTAGACTATCTTACCATCTAAAAGACATAAAAAGTCAAGTCTAGACTATTTTATCTAATACCTGCAGCATAAATTATAGAAAATTCAAAATTTTAAAAATTTATAGTTGTTGGTTGAAATATTGAAGTAGGACATATACTTGTATGTGTAGTTAAGAGAGGCTGAAATTAGAGCGCAAAGGTGCGTAAGCAGACCGGCAGATGAAATGACCATAAAAATCTGCCCCACTTTTAGTTAAAACTTAGAATCATCCACCCCTATCATGGTGCTTCTCAATTTTCTTGTCTCGGAGCGATAAAATTAACTCATGAAATTATAATATTTAGATAATTACTTATGATCGATTAATATGTTTTTTCATTCATTTTGATCTGTTCAAATTGAACTATCTAAAAATTAGACTGATTTAGGCTAACAATATGAAAAATTGATTTAGGAGAAACCAAATAACTTATTTTTATTTGATATATTATATATAATTATATTGTAAAGAAGGAAAATGTTATTATTATTTTTTATATATTTACTTGAGTTGAGAGTCTATTGAAAAAATTTCTCTACCTGAACAAAGCAGGAACAAGACTTCATATGCTTTATTCCCTCTAGATACAACTTGTGGGAGTACACATAACATATTATGGTTGTTATAGACAATTGACAAGAACATAAAAAAAAACAAGCTCGATGCACTAAAGCTCCTGCTATGTGCAGGGTCCGTGGAATGGTCCGACCATAAGAGACTATTGTACGCAGTTTAACCTTGCATTTCTGCCAAGAGACTATTTTCAAGACTTGAACCGGTAATCGTTTGATCACACGACAACAATTTTAGTTGTTACCCAAAGGCTCCCCCAATTGACAAGAACATTAAGAAAGAAATTAAACTATGTGACTATTGGATGTTTAAGATAGTATTAAATCCAGCTTTTGGTTGACCGATTGATTTAAACAATAAAAAAAATTAATGTAGAGGTGGAGTTAGGTTCCAAAATTGCATATTAGCAAAAAAAAAAAAAAAAGGATTACGTGCAAATTGTAGAGAGATTATGTCAAAAAAATCCCATGATGGACACTTTTTATTTTTGCCCACTTTTAATATATCCAGCTACTACTAAACTTTTTGTTACATCAAAATGATCAAGATTTGGAATAAGTCCTCACCAAAAAAATACTTCCATGATGGTCCCAAAAGCCACACCTTATCTATTCATACGTTATTATTTGTGGACCCATAAATATCATGTTTAAATTCACAATGACAAAGATCCTCCTGGGAAATTGTAAGATTTGCTTAAATATAGGGTGTCAGACTACCAGTATTGATTTTTTAAAAATTTATTTTTAATTTAGTTTCAATCATTGCTGAATTCAGTTCATGTTGGAGGGTTGAGTCATTCAAAAAAATTCCAGAAAAAGTTGAAATGTTAAGTATATTTTGTAATTTGGAAGTTGAAAAATAAAGGGCTTTATGAAATATTAGAGATTGCTTTAGATAATACGAGAATTCCCAAAATAACAATTTTTATCTCTGTGAGATAGTAATGTCTATGTACATTCTACTCTTCTCAAATCCCACTTATGAAATTTCTTTTTTTTTTGGTATGTTGTTATTGCTTCACAGTATACAACTAAAATAGTGATTTTCTTTTCATTTTTTCGGTACCCTGGGATCCTCCAATAGAACTACCTAATTTGAATTCACGTTGAAAAGTTTTACGTTGACAGACAAAGCACTCTTAACAAAGACATCTTCACACTAAGGGTGACTCAAACCTGAGACTTATGATTAATAATGAAAAAGGTGTAATATCAAAAAATTTTCATACCAAAGAGATTGCATTCCTTTTCAGACATAAAATGCTTCACATTAGCTTCACGGTCCAAACAAAAGACAATAGATATGCATAAACAGCTACATTTGGTTAGTTCAACTACAATAGCTACTTAATATCTGTGTCGAAGGCCGCCACTGAATCCAGATGGATCTGCTCTGATAACAGGCATTCCAAGCCGGTCCAATCGACCAGAACCAGGATAAGCTTTACCAGTGAAGTTGGCATAAACAAAACCCTTTTGTGAGTTATTTCTAGACTCACTGTACCCGTGAATCGAGTACCTTTTTATTGAGCTTGATCTCTCGTAGTGAGGCCTTTGTTTAGGTGCGCTCATTGAGCGTACCTTAGCCTTCGAGGACTCTGTGTAAGACATGTAGTTGGGATGATCAGAGTAACCACTCAAGCAGCTTCTTGAACCATCGCTCTTAGTTGGCGTAAATGGTCCTCTCTTGGAGCTACCGCCCTTTGATGAAGCCGAGTAAAACTGCGGGCTATTGTCAGCAGTGCAGAAGCAAGCTTCATCGAGATCTTCATTGAACTTCAGAGGACTAAGGGGTTGATTTCCACAGGACGATGGACTGGGAACCATTTGATGAGCAGTTGATTCCTTCGACGTCGTTAAGCTACAGCTGTACTGGTCAGAGTTCAAGCTAAGATGTGTGGATTGGAAGAGGTTCCTTTGTTTTGGAGTGACATATGGTTTCCCGGTATCTATCTCGAGGATCTTGTCACTCTTTTCATCATCAATAGAACTGGTTCTTGCGGAAGATCCTTGGGTTCTAATCCGCGCCTTGTCCGAATCAATTACCTTCCAATTTGATTTTGAGATATTCCTCTGCATTATTAATACTCCAAGTTAGTCATGAAGAATTAAAATAGTTGCTGCATTAAACAAGCAAGAAGTACCTTGAGCATAGACGTTTCATCATGCTTCAAGCTCCTTGCGCGGATAACATGCTCGAATTTCTCTGGGGTTGTAGGATCCTACCGATAAAGAAACATTTGAACAACTATAGGCAGATAAGGGATAACTAGCACAGTACACAGGACAAGATTTTCAGCGAAGAATAAATTACGTGTTAATTACATGTATTACTATAATTAACTCGTCATGTAAAAGAATGTGTCACATGACATGTTTATCGACTTCCAAAAGAGTGACTATTATAAGAGGAAAAAAAGAGTGGCATCTTTACAGTAGATGGAAAAAAGGTATGGGGACTGAAGTGAATGTTTAAAGTAAGCATCTTTTCTAGAATAATAATCTTTATCAAAGTACGAAATCTATTAAAAACAATAACTTCAGTACAGCATCAAGGTAATGCAATTGAAAGGAAGATTATGTTTTACTTACAGCATGAAGAAATTGAACAGACTTAGCGCTCGAATGAGGGGATCCTGAGACCTGAGATCGACCAGCACGAGCCCTCGACTGAGCTCTGGCTATTGCTTGCATTTGCCGTAGATAATCAGCAGTCTGTTGCCTCACAATGTGACCTCTCACCAGTGCTTGAAGCTTCACCAGACCCCTTAACGCTCGTAAAGCTCTCCTCGACTTCAAATTACATATAAACACGAACTTAGGAAAATTAAGACCCTTAATGTAATTAATTACAGTGTAAACATTAACTAGTTACGGATAATGCCTTAGCACAGAAAAGCATGAAAATTTTCAAAGATGTTGGCGCCTTAAAACTTCATTTTCATATTCCTGAAGTCTTCTTCTAAAGTGAAGTCTGACATTT
>JAPFFP010000103.1:21427678-21440038 GCA_026153255.1 Solanum medicagineum | reverse complement strand
TGCTGTACAAATACAAATAAATGTTGCAATCTATTAAAAAAATCTCACTTTTGTAGGCTTTATAGACTACTGCCACTAATATTCCCTTAATTTTCCCCCTACTATATATCTCATAATGTAGGCCATAACAAGACAAATTTCTTGTACAGTTTTGACATGATCGTTTTAATATTGTTTCTCAATTTATTATTAACCAAAACTTCAAAATACACCACGAGTTTGTGATACATTAATGGAAGTATTTTATTCTTAATCAGAGATGTCGAGTGAGAAATTTAAAAAAAAAACTTCAAAATACAGTTTTTTTTAAAAAAAATATTAAATATCTATTTAAAATTTCAATTAGTCTGGATTCAAAGAGAAAAGCTATTTGCATCAGTATTTTTCTTAATGCTTACAATTTGAATGTGAAATCTTTAGGTAAGGTGAAAGAAATTTTGTGAATTCACCTTTATTTGATGTTTGTGATCAATTTTTGTACCAAAATTGAAAGTATCGCAATATTGAAGTATAGTACCAAAATTACTTCTTCAGCATGATAGTATATACTGTTTTGAGTGAGATTTCACTTTTAGTTATGTATTTTTTTATTAATACATTTTCCCATGATTTCAAATTTTAAAAATCAAACTTTTTAATATATATAAGAGAAAATAGCTAAATACCTTCTTTACCTATTTCAAATTTTTAACTACATATTTTAATTTTATGGACGTCCTATTACCTCCTAAACTATTTAAAAATAAAATTAGTATCTCCCTAAAGACTTACGTGGCAAAATGAGTGCATTTCACTCTCTCAAATTAGAGTGATAACCAATAACAAGTATAAAAAAGTTATTTTTAATTTTGTTTCCATAAATATATGTATTTTTATTTATTTTTGAATTTATTTCTATTTATTTTTGGTTTGTGTTCTTCTTCATAGCAACTTAGTTGAAAATCCATGGCAGCCACCAAATTTCACCATCATTCATCATCTTAAAATCACTGTTATCACTACGTCAATGTATACAACACAAAGCATAGACAACAATTTCACAATCAAGAACACTATAGACCCAAAATCATAGAGACCAATTCACAATTAAGAACACTATGAACCCAAAATCTACAAATTAGAAAAAAAAAAAGCTTGAATAAACTTAATCTAGTGACCCTCAACTGATTTTCTTCAACAAATTCTATTTCCAATCCTATATTCAATACCCAGCAAATCTACAAAATTTTTATAATCACTTGCAAATATTGTAAAGTAATTTCTCTCAAGTTCGAAGCTCAAGCTCCATCAATGGAGTTTTACAGATCTTATTTTAAGTTTCAGGCAGCCATTTTAGTAGATAAACTTAACTTCATCTTCAAAAAATAATATTTCTTGATGGGTTTTAACAATTAAATATTAATCGTTTCTCTACAAATCTGAAAATACAGCCATGTTATTCATCTTCTTCATTGAAAATTTGATGCAAAACCACTTTAATTCTTCTCCAAATTTCCTCAAAATTTAGATATAAGTTTCTCCCAATATTGCTGTTCTTTTGATGTATTACCCACTCAAAATGAAGCTCCTTTGTGTTAAGCTAAAATTTAAACTTAAGCTTTTAAACTAACTTTAATGGTGGTTTCAAGCTGGGCTTCACATTTCAAGCTTGAGCTTCCATTTTCAGACTAATGAAACTCTTCAAACCATCAAAGAACTCAGTTGCTCCCAACTCAAAAGTATAAATCCAGGATAAATATAAGATTCATTATTCAAGAACAAAAAAGTAAATTTTAATATTTTTACCTTCAGTGGAGTCTTGAAATAATAAATCAAAAAAAGGAAATAATAAAAAATAAAAGTAAAAGAAATGATGTGTCAAACGTGTGAGTTTTACCGATCAATAAAAATATGATTGTAGATTTTAAAGGGTATAATAATTTTAATTTTAAATAATTTAAAAAGGTAATAACATATGTGTGAAATTAAAGTACGTAGTTAAAAATTCGAATATAAGTTAGAGGAATATTTAGCTATTTTCTCAATGTATAAGAAAAAATGAAGGGAAGAATTAGCGGTGGAAGAAAAATTGGAGAATATATTTCAGTTGTGGGACACGAGTCACACGTGTAGAACTTGGTCAATAAAGATGGCCGTCCACTTACTGTTGCCTTTTCAGATAGTAGCAATTTCAACTTAGACACATGCATTGACTCTGGTCAATTATAAAGGAGCGGGTAACAGGCAAGCGAGACACGAAATGCGAGTGAGAAAATTAATATATATTTTTGATATTTAATGTATTTTGGAATACGATTATATAGAAATTACGAGTGGAGCTATATTATATTGAGAGTTTATTTAAATTTTTTTGATAAATAATTATACTATTTATAAATATAATATATTTTTAAAAGTACATATAGTAGTTGGTGATCCCTTTTCAACTAATTCGTATATCTGCTTCTTCAGATTTTAATCTCATTGAAAAAGTTTTGAGTTTATCACTGATAAAAATAACGGTGAGAGGAGAAAAGTGAGCAAGAAAATTAATGTATTCTAAATATTTCCAGTCATCTTTATTTGTTACTGTTTGATTTGGTGCCGATGTTAAAAAAAAGAAAAAAGAACAATCATTTTTATTGGTATTTTATTACACTATTCTTGTTAATTGATAATATTAGATTTTGAAAAGTAAATTGAATAAAATATTTATAAATCTGAAAAAATATAATTATTTTTTCTTAATATGTCAAAAATAACAAATAAAAATAAAAATTCATTTTATGAATAAGCGACAAGTAGAGGGAGGGAGTATATACAAATCACATTTGAAATAAATTATGTATAATTTGACCCGTACATATTTGAACTACATGCATTTGAAGTGATACAGAGTAATTTTCAAAATTGAACATGACTTTTGTTGGTAATTTTTTGTGAGAGGAACCATAATAATTGAATGATTTTTTTTATTTTTTAAAAGAATAAAAAGAAAATCTTAGGCTATTCTCAAAACTTAATAATATTACCACCAAGATTTATATACGAGAGACAGAGATAATTTATGAGCACTATGAGCGATGAAATTTTTGTTAAGATACTTTTTTATTCCAAAATTAAAATAATCTGATCAATTAAGCTTTTCTCAAATTAAAATAATCGGATTAATAAAAAAAAGAAAAAAGTAATGGACTCTGTATTGACCATGAAATTTGTACTGAAGACTTTAAAGTCCATTGGGAGAAAGAGTCAAAAAAGGTAAAATTATGTTTATTTATTGGGTTAATAATAGTAGAGTATCCAAATTCTGAAAAGTACAACTTCCCCGTGATTAATTAAAGCAGCATTCATTTTTCTTCTTTTTACCTTTTGTCTTAATTAATTATGAACAGAAATATTATTTATGTGATTTATTAGTGTACTACATGGTGCCAGTACTGATGAGGTGAGTTGTTAAATAACTTGTCTTAGACGGCAAATTAGGCAGTGTTCTCTATATACACTTATTATGAGATTCTGATGAAATGACTAAACATAAATAAATCTGTCTCTATATTTTTATTTGACAAAACGACTCATTCAGTAATCACGTGCTACCTAGCTACCTCTTTGCTGTCCACTGCGTATTCTTTCCCAATGTACGTGATATTATTTAAATTAATAAATTTTTTAAAAATAAATTTTTAAAAATCGAAATATTATTAATACTATAGCATCGAATACTAAGAATTGAGATGGTTGCAATGTTATTAAGTAGTTATAGGACTAAAGAGACGTAGATTATGGATTACGAGCGTAGAAAAAGTGAAAAGTACTCTTAACAAAAATCTTCTAGACAAGGTCTATGGAGATTCTTCTATGAGTGTAGACTCGTATACTAGAGGTTTCATACTCATTGTAAACTTTGGTGACTTAGAGTTTCAAATTACGAGACTTTTTACTATCCATAAATGATACTACGAGATTTTCAATTATTGTATATTTTAAGATATCATTTGTATGCAAGCGAGTTATAGATTTTAAATTTGTTCTGGACTTCCAACTATGTGAAATATTTCATGCTTGTGCATGTCCATCTTTGTGTTTTAGATATTCAACACTACAAATGTAAAACATCAAAAGTAGCACTACATATGTTGGTGACAACAATCCACGATCACCTTTTTTGGAGCATTCATCGAAGTTACTCATAAACTAAGATAAATTAAGACATAATCAAATTAGAGAAGCAAGTGAAGCAAAAGCATTTTCCTTGATATTCAAACTTTATACATTCCTACAATATGCTCTTAATTATACACTCCATTTTTATGCAGAAACGAAAACATTAACATTACATTAAACTGAGAAAGAACATTATTGTCCATTGTCGATTTTCGATCGCTTTATCAGCTTCATGTTTTTCTGGAGCAACCTGTGTCACTCTATGTTTGATACCATTCCCCCTGAGTTCTTCCTAGTCAGTCCGCCGAAAGAGAGGATTATATCTGTCATTCTTTGACTTATGTCTTCGAATGATGGACGAAGTTCTGGTTTGCTGTTTCATAGTTATAAAACAAATGCTAACATTGTTGGAGAGTCCGAACAACATAGTTTACAATATCAGACGAAAGCAGAGGAAAGCACCTTTGCCAACAGTCAAGGATAATAGCTGAAATGCGAGGATCAAGTTCTTGCGGAATATCCAACCTACCATCCATGAAGCCAACAATTCCAACAACCTTCAAATAAATAAACTACTTTGGTACCAGTGCTGATCATTGATGACAAGAAAATGAGAGTTGAGGATAACTCAATTTCATAAGCTAGCTCATACTAACGTGGTATCATCATTTGTAGGGATATCAACAACGAATATACTGAAAGAAACATTGAGGTACCCGTAAGGAATTAAGGTCCTTCCATGGAATAGATTCAGTCATTAGTTCCCATAAGATCACACCGAAACTGAAGACATCAGATCTGCGCAAACGAAGCAGAACTACATCAAGATAGCTTTTGCATGATTGCAGCTGACGTTAATTATGTTGAATGTGCAGCAGCATGAAACAACATGCCTAAAAACCTTATCAAGTCAAATAAATAGGACAAACTACACAAGAACGGTCAATCTGTACACGATCAAAAAAGGCCCAAGGGACTAGGAGAATGGCTCAAGTTTAGCAATGCATTACATCATCAAGGTTAACTAATCTAAGCGAAATAATGAAGAAAGCTAAGCTTGTGAAACTTACTTCTCCATTGAAGGTTCATTTCTAAGTACTTCAGGAGCCATCCACTGTGACTGCAATGATAACAGCAGAGTAAAATTTTGTGAGGGAAAGGAAACGGCGTTATTGCATCCAATGCCACCATAATAAAGAGAAAAACAAAAGGCTGGGAAGCATACCGTCCCTCGTCCAGAATTTTCTGTTAAAAAGGTAGCATGTTTCAATTTCGAAAGGCCAAAATCTCCAACCTGAGGAAACAGGTACCAATAATCTCATATAGTACTTCGTAATTCGTAATAGGGCTTCATCAAGAATAAATTTGAGGGTCAATAGAGAAATCAAACACCTTGACAGTCAAGCTTTTATCCACAAGCAGGTTTGAAGATTTAAGGTCTCTATGTACTATAGGAGGGTTACGTCGATGCAAGTAACACATACCCCTAGCCTAAATCAAACAGAAGAAAAGAATTCTGATTTGGTCAAGCCTCATACTTAAAAATGAATTTACACAAATGAAATTTATAAGTCTAATCAGAGAACGAACCACGTCAAGTGCCATCCTAAGACGCCTTTTGAGGTCTAGTGGCGGCTTATTCCTGTGAAGTACTTTATAAAGACTTCCCCTGGAAATACATGATGAACGTGTCTGTCTAGTTTTATGTCATAACCAAGACCATGCCAAGATGAAATTGATGTGATTCATTACCTGGGCATATACTCGGTGACAATGGCAAGCTTATCTTGTGAACTTACTGCTCCCATAAATAATAGCACGTTCGGATGTCTAAGTCTTTTCATTATGTCAATCTGAAGACATATTGAAGCTCAATTAAAAATCCGTTAATATGGTTAGTTCAATGATTATTTGATGGCATCACAGACCTCCTTTTTGTACTCGAGCGAAGTTGTATCACTGCATTGGTTCCCAAAGAAAACCTTAACAGCAACATCCTGAAGGACCAAAAAGTCGAGAAGACACAATATAATAAACATGAGATATTATTTCAGGCCTGAGAATGTAAAAAAAAATATTATGAACCAGGAAACTACCGATCCTTTCCAAATTCCATGATACACAACGCCATATGCACCTGAAAAATGAAATATTATAGTGATTGAGGCAACGCATCTACAAATATATCGCTAACAACTAGGTAATTTCTTCTCAACTAACTTTGGCCAACATCACATATGTGCAATAACCAAATTGGACTATGTCAGTAACATTGGTACAATATGCTCATGATTTACCTTTTCCAATTTCTTCTCTTAGGCTGATGTCTTCCCAAAGTATTTCACAATGTACTATCAAGCTCAACGCATTCTCATTTTTGTTTGATGAACTTCCACGACTGCTTCTAGTGTTCTCCCCTGAATTTGGGGACTCTTGGCTTTCTAGCTGCTGTCCTGATGAATCTTCTATAGCTGCAAATTTTGAACTCGCTATTTGTGGCTTTCGATGTTCATCATTGATTTGGAAATATGTTCTTGGCAACTGTTCAGGAGATCTGGATGCCTTAGAACGTTCGTCAAACTTTCTGGAGCAGGTATCTATAGGATCGTCTATGACATCAGTGGATGTTATTTGTGCATATTCGGGTGCAATAGTTCTTTGTGGAGTAAAACATGACCCTTTCAGTATATTCTGAAAATCATCATAGGCATCAAGAACATGACTATATTTTCCCTTGGAAGATGATGGCAAATTAGGTTCCGCGACGTTCCTGTTAGCAATTTCATCATGCCCATTCTGTTGAATATTTCCACACTTTTCTCCTCCAGTGTTTCCAAATCCTGTAATGTGCAGCTTTGACATGATCTTTGCCACCTACGATTTTCATAAAACAGGTAAGACTAGAATAACAATGGCAAAGTAGACTGAAGGGCCACGAAAGGAAGCAGGAACAGTACTAGTTTAGAAGGCTGCACATTATCAAACGGAGACTCGTCCATTTCTGAGCTTTCTGCATTAGCTCTGCTCTTCCTACCTAGCAAACTGAAACTCAGTCGTGCAGCCTGAAATGACAACTTTATCTCATACAGAGGCGGAACCAGGATTTCAACTTTATGAAATTTAGAAAATCGACTTGAATACTAATAAGTGAGTTCTCAATATGTACATATTTAATGAATTTCTTTTTATTTGAGCAAAAGTTACTGGGTTCTGCCGAACCTGAGTGCCTATACACTTACGGGTGCTCTAGGTGGCTTTTGTGATTGCCCTCCTATGGTGTCTACTTCAGCCTCCTCCCTGTATCTTGCATTGGTAAATGCATTGTGTGCATCCTCTCCACGATTGAACGAGAACTTTTTTGGTACCTGAAAATATAGAACACCATAGAGCAACTTAGTAACTTTTACTTAGTAAACTAACTCAAATATGTTACTAACAAACACAAGCAATAACAAACCACCAGATTGGAAACAAGCGATGCATTTTGCGACTGTTGATGCGGCTGGATACTTTTGAAATTTATTCCCCACCTTCCAGATTGTCCATTAGATGACTGAGGGGTTCTTGATATTCCCGAGTTTATCTTATTTAAAAAAGCTGCATCACTTGAGACAGTGATAACACTGAAAAGCTCACCATCCTCGTACATTAGGCTTTTCGACACTAAAGCCATAAAGATCTCACCAGTTCTCTTTCTAAAAGGAAACTGACCCGACCATGATTGTCCACAGCTCAATCTTTTCATGGTGCGCATGACTAACTCATGATATTCTTCACAAACAAGTTGTTCAGTACACCTCTGTCCGACTACTTCATGGCGTTTATAACCATAAAGTTTCTCAGCAGCTTGGTTCCTACAACATACTTGAGTTAATATATAGTACTAATAACTAAATAATAACTGAATTAATAGTACAACAATTATACTTGTGTTAACTAGATTACATGCTACATCTGCCTCTGTGTGTACTACCTTGTTAGAAACGATACTCTCTAATTTTACCTTGTCTGATAATGAGCCAGGAATATCCATCTTTCTGCTAAACAGGATGGATTGAACTCATAATTTATTAGATGCTTTTTATGAATGTCAACTAAGTATCGTAAGTAAATTGCTCCCGGTTGTTCAATCATTTGATAAGTAGAGTCATTCTTTAATAAATGATCACTATGAGTCAGACTCAATAGAATTTGATCAATCCTATTTCCTGTTGTTAAGGTGGAGAACTGAACCAAGAATTCTCTTTCTTCATCATAAGTCGAATCACTGTTCGCAACCCAGGATTCAATTTTCTCATCAATCTAATCCCCGTTCACGTTTTTTTCTTTTTCTTATCAATAAATACATCTCTTTACTTGTATGATTTAGATGTCTCGTATTTCTCAAAAAAGTGATTCCATTGATGGAATTGTGCCAAGTTAGCTCCACATATAACCTTAAACTACTACTCTCTCTGTTTCAATTTATTTATCTGGTTTGGCTTGACACAAAATTAAAAAAAAAACTAAAATATCCTTTACAACAACATACCTTATGAAATTCAACAAAATAGGTGTTGGACAGGGTAAAATGTATGCAAACCTTACTGCTACCTCTCAAAAATATCCTTTAATTTGGTATATTTAAACATGTAGTTTTCTTAAATGCTTTAACAACGAAAGTGAAAAAGAAATAAAATGATAAGATTATATTTCATTATAGGAGCTGAAAATGATCTATCACCATAGTTTACCAGTAAATTATCTCCCCTGTACCAATGTAGGTAACGTAAAGTGCATGACCCAAACCTTCCAACACATTTCTGTAAGGATTCCCAGTATAGAACACTCCGGGGCCGCAATACGACCCCATATCACAGGTATCTTCATTTGAATACCTATTACTACTCTTTTCTTCCAAAACCAAGTTGAATTGTTCCCTGAGTTTCACATAACTCGCTTCCAATGATCGCAACCGTTCCACCAGAATTAATTGCAATCCAGATGATTGTGACTCGTCTGCACCGGCACCAGCACCGCCCTTGACGGCGGAATCCGGTGGTGGTGGTAGTGGCATGGTGGCTAAGAATGTTTTTTTTCAGGTATGGTGTTTCTGTTTTTTGAATTTAGAATTTTAAATATTGAGGTATTTATAATGCTTCGTGGGACTAAAACTTTTGCCACGTGGCGTTTGTGAGCCAAAGGAAGCTAAAACCCCTGAAAATGGCTTGGCCTGAACATATGTTAAATTTTGGTCACAATTTCGAGGCTGATTTTGGCACCGTTCTAAATACATCGACGTCGACCACCCCTTGAGGATATTTTATTTAGAAATTGTCATTTAAAATTTTGAAAAAAAAATCATGTGTATAACTAATCATTATAAAAATAAATTAATTATTGAAAAAATATTATTTTCTTTAACCATAATTAAAATAATTATTTAAGTTCATAAATGAAATGTATTGACAAGTTATAAGGAAAATATTAACATAATTATTTATTAAAAAATCAAAATTCGAAATTTAACTTTAAGTTGAATTTTGCCAAATTTTTTGTTAATAACCCTTAAATAACTTTTCGAAATAAAACTCCAAAAAGTAAAAACTATCTATAGTCAAATAGGTACTTGTTGAATTTATTTTATTTTAAATAAATAAAGACAGCAAAAAGAAATAAAGTGATTACAAAAATAAAAAATATTTAACCTTTTATTAATAAAATAAAATTTTCAAATAACTAACCAATTTAACTTTTTTTTCCTTTTAATTGGAATGCCGTATATAACTTGTATTTGGTTTCATTGTCTCATTGTTTATTTACTACTTCCAAGATCACTATTGAAAAAAATATATAAATTGTTCTAAGATCATAGCATGTGACTCGTCACTGAATGAAACACCCAAGTTCGTATTATCTGCATGTATTTTTGTCAAGACTCATCATATAAATTATATATATATATATTTGGCAATTTATAAATTGAAGTTTATTCAGAATGAACCTAAAGGATAAATAACAAATACAAATTCTCTTGTTAAAACAAAATCAAATGTGTAATTTATATTCAATATAGAAAATTAAATTCTTAATTTAATGCTTGTGCTCCAAATCCATTTGGATCGATTGAGAATAAAGATTAACAAAAATTTCATACTTTATGTTAATTTTTTTCCTCTCCTTTTATTATTATTATTATTTTTTATAAATCCTCCATTCTTTTCTTGTGTTACTACATTAATAATTATGAAAATCAGAAATAAACAATTACAAAAATTATGGTCTTCCTTCTAGGATATGCAAAAATTAAACGAATCGATAAATCGAAAAAAAAAATTATTGATTTATTGTTATTAGGTTATTGAGTTAACGATTTTTTAATAGTTTTCCAAGAAAAAATTATTGGGTTATCGATTTGGTTTCAGGTTTTAGTATTGAATTATTGAGTAAACTGATAACCCATTAAAACTATAATAATTTACTGCTTTATCTTTTCATAAATATTAGATAATAATAATTTAGCATCACTTGATACTAAATCAATACTCATAAGTCACTTATTTGCTTGGTGTCCAATGTAAATCCTTCTTTTGGAAAGTAAATTAGAAATGAGATCAAATGTTGCATATTATTAAGTTTATGTGTTCAATTGATTTGTTTGTTTTACTGTATCTCATCGTATTGTGTCAAATTGTTAGAGAAGTCATATATTTATTTCATACGTATTGAACCAATAAGGACCGATAAATTAAAAATCAATTAAAAAATATATCATTAATTTAACATATTTAAAAATTAATAAACCAAACTAATAATATATAAAATCAAATCGATCTGATCGATGCACGTCCACTTAATTCAATCCACTCGTTTGTGAAAAACTGGCACATGTCCTGAGAAATTCCTATTAATAGATTTCTAAACCCCAAAAATATTTTCTTTTCGTCTTTTTATGATCCAATTATTGAAATGGCAAGCTTTCTTAAAAGGGAAGTATTAACATATTTTCGACAGTATCCGAATATATAATATATTCTCTTTCGTAGTATGACGCTCTCAGATTGACTATGTATGTAAATTTAAAAATTAGTTTTTGTAATTATTATTATTATTATTATTATTATTTTAAATATAACATTATATTGATATTGATATAAGAGTTTGAAGCCTGAGATCTTATATGTAGTATAATATTTATGTGATCGTAAAATTTTCAATAAAAGTAAATTGAAAAGATTATTATTCTTTTGAAATGAGCTAACAAAAATTGGGGTGTGTTGGTATGAGCTTAAAATAAACATTTTTTGTAAAGTTAATTGAGTTCTATATTAATAAATTGTATAGAAATAAATACAACGTTAGAATATATTAAAATTTAATTATTCTACGTATATCGATAATTTCATGATACGATCAAATTAGCTATCGAAATTCTAACAAGCGATCCTAGATTTCTACACTTGGGAGCAAGTAATATCTTCTTTAGCTGTATTCGTTGTCATCCTCGATATTGTGACTTCAAGATTGATCAAATAAAAGAGTAGTTAACTTTGAGGAAGAAAAGTGGAGAATTTATTCCTCGTATATAATTTTAAATTAAATATAAATGATGTGTATCTCCAGCAACCATGAAATGGAAAAAACACTAAGCCAATGTGGGAGCATTTTGGGGGTATAAATCGAACAAAACCTTAGCTATGCTTTTTGTTATTGCATCATATAGATGCCTCATGTTCATGCAATTGTATTTTTTGTCTTCTATTTAGGAGGAATTCAACGTTATCATGATCTACTTCTAGGAAAAGAAGGTGACGATTCATGAAAAAATAAAATAAAATAAGAAGTTATTCATTGAAATTGATTAAAATATTTTATTGAACCCGATTAAGGCCGAGTTTAATATTTTTGACGTAAATTATGAATACATATGAGAAAAATTATTATCAGGAAAAAATAATTTAAATATTCGTCCACCTTATTTCTAAAATTAAAATGATCAACGAATTTTTATGGATCTATCATATCATATCTTTTTCCACTTGGATCTCTTATATCTATACTTGTTTTTGTATTACTTGCTCTGATAAGTTTATGTGACACTCTTTGACTTGGCATGATGTTTAAGAAAAAAAGAAAGACTTTTGAAACTTGTGATCTATCAACAACAACAATAACATTACCCCAATGCCTCAAAGGCTCCCGCCCATTGCGGGGTAAGGGGGGGTCGGATGTACG
>JAPFFP010000103.1:21395924-21427371 GCA_026153255.1 Solanum medicagineum | reverse complement strand
CCATTTTGCTTTATTCCATCATACTCCAAAGCCAAAAAATAGTGAATCTTTGGCTCCATCCAAGATTGATGGAAAACTTGTGATCTATCATTCTTAGATATTTGTTTAGTTGAACATTGATAATAAAAAAAATTAAAGTTAAATTGTTTTTTATTGAATAAGGTGATATTCTTTTTGGAATAGACCAAAAATAAAAAAGATGTCACATAAAATGGGACAAAGAAAGTATAATTTTTCTTGTGCCCTACTATATTGTTAAGGAAAACAAACAAGAACCAAACTAGCCTACTCTTTTCGAATCAACTTGTAAATGATATGACAATTTTTGTCTAAAGATGATGAGTTACAAAGTCATATTAACTCCTATCAAATAGGTCACGAAATTATCTTTCGATTCGCTTTGTCTAAAGATTAGCCTTTTATATTATATTTAGTCATGCAATATATTTAATATATAATGCTATATATAATAAGTCACTTATTTGAGTAACTTAGGATCGTCGTAAGCAAGCAGCTGAATCAGACAACTGTTGCTTGGCTTGACGATTCAAGCCTGACATTTTAAATTCAACGTTTCGAGATCAAATTTCAACAACAACAATATTTTCACTTCATTTCTATTAATTATTATATGATTATTTTTCATCAACTTCAACTATGAAATAACAATAACATGTTTATTTAATTTTGCGGTGGCTATTAAAGTGTCTACTTAAATTTACTATACTATGCTATTTCTATTAATCATTATTAAATTATTATTTACAACTGAACATTTCAGCTGCTTGTTGTAGCTGCTTAAGCAAGCAAGTGACTACAACGTGACTGCTTACTGTTACGGCGACTATTAAAGTGACTGCTTAATTTTATCGTGTCATTTCTGTTAATTATTATTTAATGATTTCTTCATGTACTTCAACTATGAAATTATAATAACATGTTTACTTAATTTTGCGATGGCTATTACAACATCTATTAGGCCCGTGCAACACATGGTCTAAAAAAACTAGTATAGTTATATATATATTGATTAGGAAAACATATATACAGTAAATTCAATCGATTGTCATATTAAAATTCTGAATTCATACTTTTCTATACAAAACTAATAATTACTGTTAAATTCGAGGGTGTATTTAAGTTTACTTCGCTAAGTTAAATGGTGTTTTTAAGTCTATCAATAATTTAGGGACAAAACTAATAATTCGTACCAAGTTCGAAGGTGTATTTAAGTTTAGTTTGTCAAATTGAAGAGATGTTTTAAGCCTGTCAATAATTCAGAAACAAAAATAATAATTCGTGATAAGTTTGAAAATATTTTTAATATTTCACGCTAAAATTAATTTTTGCAGCTGTCAAAAAAACTGTATTGATAACCTTTATAGGCTTTAGCATGCAACTGGCCATGGGCATATTGATTAAGAGCAAACAGTCCACCGCAATTCAATTTCATAAAATATGAATCCTAAATATTGATAAAAATACGATTAATTAAGGTTGTAAATATTATTATAAAGATTAATAAAAATTATGTAATATACATGTACATGAAATTAAAAGTAATGTATTAAAAGAGAATTTAAAGAAGGTATTTTTGTTATTTTATATATTTTATCTCAGGACAAGTTATTTTGTGATTACTGTTTCATCCGTGAGTAACTTACTTCAATACAAATTGTTAATTTTGAAATAAGTTATTTATCCCTCCTTTGCAGGTAAATAATGGACTAAAAGACATTAAAAAATTATTCCAAAATTAAATCCTCCTATGCATCACACAAAACGACTCCTAAATGTTTATTATAGACAACATGTGATTAGTAATGCTTATTTTAATATAAAAATGAATTAAACACCATAAACCATAATTCCTTAAAATTGGTATCATCTGAATCATCTCATTATTATCCTACACAAAGAGCCGAGTAAACTCGAAGAAAGGCTAATGTAGAAGAAGCACAAGAAAAAGTTTTCAGGGCATTTTTAGAGTTTCTGGAATCTTAGAGGGACTTAACTGCAAAACCCAACCGCTCAGGTGCAGTAACGCGCCAAAACCGTCCACTACCCTATATAGTGCACTGGAATTACCAATTCACACAACTCACACTCAAAAAAATTTCAAATATTCCACAATGAAACCGCTCATTCTCCTGCTCTTCTTCACTCTTTTCCTTCTTCAATACGCTTCCGCTATACAAATCCTCTCCAAATCGAAGCTTCAAAAATGCGAGAAAGTTTCCGATTCGAATAGCCTAAATTGCACCCACAAGATCATCATCGACTTGGCCGTTCCCAGTGAATCGGTAATCGATCTCTTTATTTTCTTCTAGAAGCTTCTGATTTATCAATTGATTGTTGTAATGAACGAATTGTATGTTAATGTGAGTTTGATGTTTGAGTTGCTTTTTTGTTTTCCGGTGTCGGTAGAGTGGAAATGAGGCTTCCTTGGTGGCAGAGATAGTTGAAGTGGAAGAGAATTCAAGCAGTAACATGCGAGCACTTCGAGTTCCACCAGTGATTACGATTAACAAATCAGCAGCATATGCTTTGTATGAACTGACATATATACGAGTACGTCCTTAAAAATCTATGTTTGATTGGACATGAGGATTATATTAGTTTTGGTGATTGTGGAAGAAATATTGAGGTCATTGATGTTAATTCGAGTATTTAAATGAATTGAGTGCTCGAAAGCTGTAAGACAATAGCATTTTGATGTTGTTAATTGGATTATATTTTGCAACACTCCAAAATGGATCATATAAATTGGACCAGATGTAATTTGTCCTCTTTTTACCTTACTTTGTTTCCTTTCCTTTTTATGTATAATGTTTGTGGAAGTTTGTTTAGCTATTTGGAGAATTGAGTGGAACTTTGTAGCATTCAGTAATGCTGCTGAGTTGCATCCTAGAAATATTTAGTTCTTCTGAGAACTTGCTGGAGTTTTTGGAATAATTCGTTTTCTTATACTGAGTTATCTGCTTGAAGCCGGAGCCCTTAGATTACATCTTTAAGCAAACCTGATTGTAGTATGTATATTACAATCTGTAGTGTAGATTTTGTTTAGCAATATCTATTCCAAGCAATCTTTCCATCTATATGATCCATGTAATTCCTCCAAATGTATGTCACATGTATTCTGGTGGCAGTTATTCCTGAGAAACCTTCTCTATTGCTGTGTGTATTATCACATACACTTCTGTTTCTCTTATGGCAAATATTAGCTCATTTGATTTTCTTATAATGATGGAACAGTGCTTGTAGATGAACATTGGAGTCACTGTTATATAACATTTAGTCTTAAAGATTATACTCTTGTCTCGTGTAGGATGTTGCTTATAAACCACAAGAATTCTCTGTCAATACACGCAAGTGTGAGCCAGATGCAGGGGCAGATGTTGTGCAGATATGTGCGAGGTAATTCATTTGATAGTTTTCTTCTCCAAATTGGATTTACTTTAGGCAGTTTGCTCTCCATAAACAATCTTTGTTTTGGTTGCTATGATAGCTGAATTTGGTTAAGTCACAAGTATCCGGGAATAAGTAATTCTGCAATTTCTGCTATTGAATTTCATAAATATCAGCTTTGACTTTTCTATTTAAGTGTAAGGTCTAATTGTTTCCACATTCTGGCTTCTTAAAAATTCTTGAAGCAATATGAAATAGATAACCAAAAGGAAAAAAATCACTAGGGTATCTAGGTGGATACTGCTCTTTGGAACTTCACTGCATTAAACACAGATAAATTTAGATCTAGTTTGTCACTCCAGAAGTAATATGACCAGAAGCTTTGGCCAACCACGTTTTGTCAAGTTAAGCTTGTTCAATTAATGCTAATGGTATGCTGCCCTTCCCTTGTTCAAGAAAAAAAAAAGGACTTAGTCCATAACTGCCTCAAATATGTTATTCTTAACTTCCCATATTCATATGTGTTATGCAGCATAAGCTGCAAATTTGTCTCCAAGCCAACTGTGACTTATAACTTCCCTTTTGGATATTTTGTATAGAGAAAATGGATTTGGTACACCCAATTTTAAAGAAACAAACAAACAAAAACAAACATATCTAAACCAGATAGATGATTAACATCATTTGATGATTGTGAATCGATGTTATTTCATGGTGAAGTTATTTTTCCAGCAACTCTTCTGCTAACATTTAAGACGTAGATGTTTATACTTTTTTGTAATATCTTAACTATTTTAAAAGTGTTTTATGTGTCAGCTGAGTAACTTTTTGATCTGTTTGCATAGGCTGAGGGATGAGAATGGACACATTATTGAGAATACTCAGGTAACAGTTGAGATTCTTAATTATTTTCCATCCTAGTAGAATGTTGAGTAAATTTTGCTGTTTGGTGATGACAAGTTCATCATCTTGTCATATCAATGACAAGCGTATCTGGTATCTACGCTGGGCGGATATATACGGTTTCTTAATGACTGCTATAATTATATTTATTTCCAATCATGATACCTAGGAGCTGTCTTTCATTTAAAACTATACTTTTGAGTCTTATTGAAGAGGGCGAATGAAGATTTGTTAATGAAAAATATTATCTACTAATAACCTGCAGGTCGTCTTCTCTTCATAGTATTTCCTCACATTGAAGATTTTCTTTTCCTGATTTCTGCAAGTACAGCATATAATCCTTCTTCTATTCTTCTTCTCAGCCTACCTGTTGTCCGTGTGGGGATCAGCGAAGGGTTCCTTCATCATGTGGAAACTTCTGTAAGTTTACCCTTCAGATATCAGAGAATATTTTTCTTCATTGCAGATTACAGAGTTTGCAAGTAATTGCTTTCTAGCTCATATAGTTTCTTAATTTAGTTGACAAGATGACCAAAGGGAAGAGAAACACCGCTCACTGTCTGCGGTTTCCAGATGAGTGGTAAGACCTTTATAATTGTCTGTTGTTTGTGACAATGAAATCTCTAGTGAAATTCCTGTTTTTTGATTTGAGATACTTTACTTTAAAGGTCATGTTGTTTTTTGGGTAAAAATTGTTTCCACAATCTACTGTTTTGACATGGCTTTTCTAATATTTCAGTTCCCATACCGTTTTCTTCTATATTATCAATTCAATTTTATTGCTACTAGCTTTATGCTAGCATATATTGATAGATAATAATTAGTTAATGCTGCAACAGTTCTCTTTACATTTAGGTTCCATGTATTTGGCATTGGGCAGCGGTCAGTTGGATTTAGCATCCGAATTGATGTTAAGAAACAATCTCAGAATTCGGTATTTGCTCTGGAAATCTTAGTATCTATCATCTTTGTGTTCCCTTGATGCATATTTGGTGCTTGATTCAGATATAATTTCTCAGCATACTACACTCTTTTCCTTTTTATTTTGTTTATCTTCTCCAATGTATGGTGGATTCTTGTATGCTGGATGGCATCTTTGGTATTTGACTAGTAAACACCCCAATATTATTTGGTATTGAGGCTTAGTTTGTTGATTTTTGTATAATATATGTTATAGACATGGAAGCCAGCAGCATGATTGGATAGAGACCATTGCTGCAAATCAGTGTTCCTTTGCTAGTCTTCAGCATTGCATGTTATCCCCTTTACACTTCTTCATGTACAATGGTTTATTGATTCATCTGTCTTTTTGGGTTTCATCTCCCAGAAATCAGCTAGAGACATGCCATTTTTCTTAATTCACCTTCCTTGATTTTTTCTCCATGTTAATATCTACTAATTCGTATTCCCTGAATGTGATTTGTGTTATACTATGTAATTTTTGGGATGGAAAGTTGTTTTATTCCAGCTTCTTACAAAATCAGGAATACAAACTAGTATAATATAAATGAGATTATGCTGTCGAGCCAACTACTTGAGGTGATGTTCATGATGATGATTATGAGTGCAGGGAAGAATACTGCAGAACCTAGGTATTAAAATCAACAGTGCTCAATTCACAGTGGGAAAGACCGGATAAATACCATTGAGGACTGCATCTTATTTTTTGTGGAATGATGATATTCCATTTACTTTTTTGCATGAAGGGTGTTACTGTGATAGTTTCATTGCTAATATTTGGTGGCAGGAAGTGATTGTTGGTCCAGACAATAGAACTGCTACATCCAGTGATAATTTTCTGCGGGTGAATCTGGTTGGAGACTATGTTGGATATACTGATATTCCATCTTTTGATGACCTCTACCTTGTCATACCTAGACAGGTAGCTCTTGTTGCTCATTTCACACTGGAACTCTACCAAAGCTTTGAGATTTTATGTAGATCTCATGTAGATACAAAATTAACATGCACCTTTCTAAATTGTTTTACAGCAAAGAAGTAACTAGAGATGGTGAACGAAATTTATTTCTAGAGTTATTGGGATAGACTGTAGAGTTTCAGTCTTAATTCCCCTTTTATTCTGGCAGTGATTATTACCTGATAGCAATCACGGATTATATGCTATGCTGGAAACCACTCGTTACATTGATGAATTGTGCAAATTTAATTCTTGAGGACAAAATGCAAACTGTATATTAAAATTAGTAAGAACAGAAAAGAACAATGCTTATTATTTTATTATAGATGCAATTGCTCATTTGAAACTTTTGGTCATGTGTTTTTCGTTGATTATGCAAGCATTTCTATATAGTCGCTGCAATTTGTTTCTTGTTTCTACTGGGACTTTTTTTCTTGCGTAGTCTTGTCATTTGTGATACTAAGAGGTTTTGTATCCGTTTTGCTGAAGGGTGGCCCAGGTCAACCACAAAATTTGGGGAGCAATTTTTCCATGTGGATGCTACTCGAAAGAGTGAGGTTTACACTAGACGGTGTTGAATGTAACAAAATTGGTGTAGGTTACGATGCTTTCAATGCACAGCCAGATTTTTGCTCAGCACCATTTTGGAGTTGCCTGCACAACCAGCTATGGAATTTTTGGGATGTCAGTAAATTTATAAACAACAATGCTTAAACTATGCTCTTTTTCTGCTATAAGCTCTTACACATACTGTATTTTCAAAGCACTTGATCCATCTTTGTTTCCTTTTTAAGTAAGTTCTGTTCCATGTTCTCTTACCAGTACAACATTTGGTGTACAATGATGGTCTTTTCTATTTCTCATATATCTGTATAAACTGCATCAAGAGACATCATGTTTTCAGATTTCTGTAATGGCTTGCCATATATCAATAGCCTCTCTATCTCTATGAGGTAGTGGTAAGGTGTGCATATACTCGACCCTCCCCAAACCCCACTTGTGGAATTCCACATGTTGATATAATGGCTTGCACATTATCTTTGGGGGCTTGTACTTCCCATGTCTTCTGAATTTTCTTTTGTTGCTAGTGTTTGAAGACATTTTGTCCATACATCTCTACAATTCCATTGGCTTGTATAAAATTAGCTTTCTTAATTAAAATACCAATTGAGAATCAGCATCTAAAGGTAAAGCGGGTCAAGGGTTTGTGTGGCTGTTTCTTCAATAATTTTTACTTAAAACATAGATATAAATAATATAGTGGCACCTGTCGTTCGTCGGTGGTTGAACTCAATTGTCCTTAGAAGCAATTTTACAATGTTTCGGACTTGAACTTGAGTAATTTATCTTGTAGGCTGACCAGAATAGAATTAGTCGAAATCAAGTGCCGCTGTATTGTGTGCAAGGAAGGTTTGAAAGAATCAACCAGCATCCAGTTACGTTTCAGGTTTAGATTTTGTATCTGCACAGATATCTTTCGCTTGTGCTTGTAATTTACAAGTGTCTGCAGAATGCAGGAAGTCATTCATTCTCTATTGGAATTACAGAAGTCCTGAACACAAATCTGTTGATAGAGTTGAATGCGGATGATATAGAATATGTGTACCAAAGGTCAGTCACCTTATTTGGTATTAGTGCCTTATCCTTATGGTTCTTCTTGGCATAGTTTTTCGTCCATGTTCCCCTTTATCTGAATAATGTGAGCAAATTTAATGGCTGTTATGATATTTTTTATATTCCAAAGTTTTTATTCCGATATTTATCATTATTTGGAAATGCTAGAATTTTTGTAATCATATGACGGAGTTAGTTTTCTCTCTACTTTGCTACTATATTTATGGTGCATAAATAAAAAAAGCACTGTTTCCTTTATTAAGAAATGCCAACTACATACCAAATTATATTGTAGAAAGAAGCATAGCACATCAAACTTTTAATGACCAGCAAAGATTATCAACTAATAGGAAAATAAAGAGAAAAGTTGTCCCTTCTAAGATTAAGAACAACTTTTTTAGTATGTGGATAATATGGGAACGGAAATAAATATCAAAAGACTGAAAAGTTAAAACATCAAAACAAATACTTCTCATCTGTTTAGATTAATTGGATAGACTATGAGCATTGATTGAACATTTTGTACGATTGATTTGGTCCTTTTATGCAGGAGCCCTGGGAAAATTCTCAGCATTACAATCCCAACTTTTGAAGCTCTAACTCAATTTGGAACAGCAACAATTACAACAAAAAATATAGGTGAAGTGGAAGCGTCCTACAGCCTCACGGTGAACAACTATTTTATGTTTAGACAGTTAAAATATGTGTTTTATCAGCTCATCAGTTTAATGTTCTGCTATGCTTTCTAAATAGATAAGCTTTCATATTTACATCCGAGAATTAAGTTGCCAACCAAAATGAGTTGGCTCAGTTAATAAGAATCTTGAAAGGTCTTGGTCATCCCCTGTGGCAAACATCCTGTACGTCTAAAGTACTTTGAGGCCTGCAGGATGCTTTGGCCTGGATGAGTCCTCTCAGTTTAATTTTGAGGCCTAGAGCATGCTTTGGCCCTGGATGGGTCCTCCTCTCACCGATCTATTCCATACTCTACACACCACCCCCACAATCCACAACAGAGAAAAAGAAGAAAAAACATAAAGGAGTCCCAGAATAAGTCATGCTATATCATAATAGCATTATCTTGGTTTTTCTTTGGTTTGATATATCAACTTGGTAATTTCCTATGTTCTACCACCAGATCTAATCTAAACAAATTTCACCAGTGAAGAATTGTCAAATATCTGAGAGGTCCTTGATGCATCATGTCCTATTTTCTCATTCTGAAGGTTCACAATTTTTGTTATATAATTCTAGAAAATAACATAGATGTCTGAGAACAGAAACTTGATTAAAGCCTTGCAAGCCTGTTGAATTAACTCTAATTTTAGTAGGTCAATTTGCAGTTTTTGTAGAGGCACAACTATACTTCATTCATCCACTTAAATAATATGTGAAACTCTTATACTTGACCTTTTCATCATGCAGTTCGATTGCTCAAACGGTGTCAGCCAAATGGAGGTCATCATTCCTTCTGATATATGATACAAAGTCATGATATTTTTGAAGAAGAAATAACTTTAGTAAACCTTATGGTGCTGCAGGAACAGTTTTATATAATGAAGCCAAATGAAGTCATGACTCGAGCATTCAAGTTGTACCCAGCAAGTGATCAAGCTGCAAAGTATGTCTGTTCAGGTAATATGTTAATGAGGAGGGCATAAAATGTAGTAGATGATTCCAAATATGCCAAAGTTTATATGTTTACTCTTTGTTGCAGCCATACTGAAGGACTCGGATTTTAATGAAGTTGATCGGGCAGAGTGTCAATTTACAACCAAAGCTACTGTTGTTGATAATGGATCACAGGTCAGCTGTAGATTATACTGGAAATCTTGGTAAACACCGTGTGAGCATATTGTTTTCTAGCAGTATAAAAAAGAAAAATAACAATGATGTACTGGGGCTGGATATGATGGGGATGCAAACACCGTGTGAGCATATTGTTTTCTAGCAGTATAAAGAAAGAAAAAATAACAAGGATATACTAAGGCTGGACTACATGATGGGGGGAGATTTTGTTGAAATACGTGACTATATCATCTAAAAGCTTAAGTTGTTTGACAGAGAGTACTTTTATTTATTTAATTTTGTCTTCCCATCATGCGGCTTGTGTTTGGAGTTGAGCCAGTGATGGTGTTAAAATCTCAGCACCTTGGATGACTAATTTGTTGAGAGGCCAGAATTCTAACAGAAAAGAGTGTCTATATGTGCTCCTTTTTAATAGGACTATAAGATTTCAAATATATGAAGCATTTGTTTAGCACTCTGCTACACTTCTTTTCAGTTTTAATGATCTTTGCATTGTTCTAGGATCCGTATGGTTGTCAACCTGGAAACAGTTTTGGTTTCTACTGTCATTGGTCAAAATAAGCGTTCTTAAGTTCACAAAAAGGGCAGAGAAAATGGAATGGAAAAGATTTATTTCTTTTTCTCTTCTTGTCTGATTGAAGTAAATAACTGCACTTTCAAAAACTGCTATTACTCCATCGGTATAACCTCCCAGGGTCCAACGAAGTTTCAGTTTTATTTCCCAGGAACTATAGCTTTGTTGGATTCCAATTAGTCTATAGCGTAACTAGCTTTTGAAAATACGCTTTCCTTTTCTCCTCCCACCCATCCCTTTTGCCATTAGATTATCCTAAGACTGATCTCTCTTGGATCTAAGTTTCTCAACCATTCTTCAGAAGACATCCTTGGTAGGGCTGTCAGATAAACATGTAATGTCTTGCACTGGCTCTTATTTGTATCACTGATAACATGTTGTCTTCTTAATGCAGATTCCATTTCAACCTCCTAAGACAAACATCAATGGTTTCTTTGAGAGCATTGAGTATCTATGGAAAAAAATGTGGGAGCATTTGACAGATTTTCTAACTGGGAAAAGCTGCAGGTACTTAAACATTTAATGTTTTTGTTGCCATATGATCACCAATGAAGCATATTAATAGATATAGAATATTTGAAGACTTTTATGTCAACTGCAGTGTTTTCAGTCGAGTTTCACTAAAGTTACATGCTCCTAATTGTTTTCAGTGAGGTAATATACTCTTGAGTCTTTAGGCAGGAGTTCGGGATACTTTTGATATACCCTTAATGTTAAGTTTCTGTCCGTCTTACATTGATCTCTGCTTAACCATGAACCATCGGGAATTTAAAGATTTATCACATCACTTCAGATTTTTGAATATAAGGATTCCTATGTTGATATTTTTTTCATTTCATGATTTCTTTTCCTTTTCAAAATGGCTTCTTCACCGTTATATTTCCTTTCCAAAACCTGCTTTGATGTGCTTTACTTGAGCTGAAGGTCTTTCGAAAACAGTCTCTCTACCTTCACAGAGTAAAGGTAAGGTGTAGGTGCACACCACCTCTCCCTAGACCCCACTCGTGGTAGTTCACCGTGCGCGGTGTTGTTATTTAAGGATTCCTGCCATAAAAATTCAATTTTCATGTTAATTGTCTAAATAGCTTTTCTTTTGACAAATAATTTCCTGGTTAGCTTTCATCGAGAAATATTTGTTAACTAATGAATTGTTAATTTTTTACAGATATTAACTAAAAAAGTGGTGGTGAATGGTGATAGTTTATAAATTTGAATAGAGGAGACCAAGAACATTTTTTTTTTCTAAACTGAACTAAAATATCTACTTGGGTTCAATTATCAGTTCTTTCTACATTACGTTGTGGTATGTGCTTTAAATCTTACCTCTGCTTTCTGGATCAAACATGATGTGATTTTTGATTAATTCCTGAGCAATGTTCCTCTCATAAGCATAGATGGTCTTTTTCTACACTTCCAATTCTCTCTTGCACATTGGTCCTATCCTGATCATGAAATTGGCTGTTTCCATCATGTTGAGTGCTTGAAAAATATATCATCATGATATTTTCTATCGTCCTAAGGACATTATTTGTCTTATGTAAAAGAATGCTGACAACCATAATCTCATGTTGAGGGAAGGAGGAGTTACTTGCATGAATTTTACCTTAATTTGTTTTCTGTTTTAGTTTGCTAATGTCTGATGTAGATATTAGATTTTGTTGCAAGAGTAAGTCCTGTCTATTTCATGAGAGAAAGTACTTATGTAAGTTTTCAATTGGATTATGCAACTCTGAATCTTTCTGTGGACAGAATGAAGTGCTATGGATTCTTCGACTTCAGCTGCCATGTACAGTACATCTGCATCAGTTGGGTGGTGATGTTTTGTCTGTTCTTGGCAATTATTCCGACAGGTTGCTTGCTTACATAACATTTGTATTGATCTTTTAGAAGTTGAAAGAAGAAACATATTGATGGTACGTTACTATTATGACTTGCAGTAATTGTACTGCTCTGGCTTCTTCACCAGAAAGGTCTTTTTGATCCTCTGTATGACTGGTGGGACGACCATTTTTCATTTACTGAAGATAAACATATGAGTCATTCGAAGCAAAATTACGATTCTGGCCCATTAGGAAATCATCATAAGAGAAGTCATAAGAACGAGCCAAGGCATCATAAGCATCATGAACATAGAAGGCACACAAGGTTTCACAGTGACCTGCGCGAGAATCTTTTGGGAGAAACTGATTATCATTACTACCTTCATCATATGCACAAGGATAAGCATAAACATGGGAAAACCAAGAACTCAGGCATCACAAAGCCTCTTCGTTCAAGGAAGGGAGAGGACGACCACATGAGACATCATAGACGAATAAATGAGAGACAAACTTTGGGAGGACCTATCATAAACAAGAAGAGAGATGATGAAAATCCAGAGGAATATCTAAGGCACAAACATCCCATCTTAAATGACACACATCATAAGAGGCAAAGCAAGTGGAAAGAATGACTAAAGCTGGTTGATAGAGATTGTCAGAGCCCTTGCAGTTATCTCATGTACAGAAGATATTAATTTGATTTTTCTTCTTTATAATGTGCTTTTGACCTCTCTTAACTTACAAACTAAATGTTCCAGGAATACTTTGGGGCACAGAGAAGGGTCCTGAAATATGGTTGAGCAGGAAATTGTGAACTCTGATTCTAGTAGGACTTCTTCATTCAAAACTGTACCATGTATTAAATTTATACACACTTTTGTTCTTTTCTTCTTCAATAACAACTACACTTTGTATTTAAATCGTAAAAAAAAAAAGAAATATATACATACATACATATATATATATATATATATATATGTATATGTATGTATGTATGTATGTGTAGGCGTCATATCAATAAATTTTAGCAAAATTTTCCCAGACTAATGATTTGCTGAGTTCTTTCTTTGTCCCAGCATTCTTTCAGCGGCAATATCTTCTGCTGCTTTGAGAATATCCGGGTAAGTTTGAATTCCTGGTACTGTCTTTAGCCACTTTTTCTGACTATCCCATCTATTGTGTGTTGGCTATTGTATCTTCTCATCTTTTTCCGAGATCTTAACGTGGTAACCATTAGGAAACTGTAAACCAGGACTCCGCACTGTGTTTCCTCCTTCAATTGTTTCCCACCTGACGGTTTTTACCAGTTATAACTGATTAGCTCCCTCTCTTTCTTTCTGAAAGATATTAATGTGAGTTATGTTCTTACCTGTATTTGGTCACGAGGGAGTGGAGAAATACAGCCATCTGTACCTTAGTGAAATCTGTACCAACGCAAAATCTCATACCACCACCAAAAGCCATGAAATTTCGAGTTGCTCCATTTATTTCTACTCCCTGTATTCCATGAATATTTCACAGTAAGGTTGAGAAAATTACTCTATGATAACACACAGACACTTTCATTTTCTCTAACCTTTAGTATCGTTCAAATACAGTAGCAACACATAAATTATGCAAGGCTCACCTCCCATCTCCATGGATTGAAGTCAAGGGGATCTTGATATTTGGCAGGGTTTAAGTGTACAGCTGGAGGACAAACCATAACCGCCCAACCAGCTGGAATGGTATACCCTGCATCAGATAAGTATTATATTAAGGTATGTTCCTATGAGTACATCTGGAGCCTAATTCACAAGAAGATGGTGGTAAAGAATTTTAATCATATACCTTTGAAGTTGATATCTTTAAGTGTTTTCCGGAAAATAGCAGGCACAATATTTGCCAGTCTGACTGTTTCATTAATAACCTACAGATCCAGTGTTAATAAAGAATGTTCGTAGTGCAGGTTACTAAGAATATTGAAAATGAAAAAAAAAATAGTTTTAATTGAAATACCTGAAACGTAAATTTCAATGATTTATATTCTTTCCATGTAAGTCCAGAAGCTGGATTTTCCCTGCTTCTAATTATTGCCTCATGTTCCTCCTGAAAGGCATTATATACCCATTAGTCCTGGCATGTAATGAGGTTGATTATTTAAAAAAAGATTAGTCACACTTACTGTTAATTTTTTTAAAGCCAAAGGATGATCGTGTAGCAATTTAATTGCGACAGTTATAGCCAGGGAGGTGGTCTCGAAGCTGGCAAAGAGCAGTACAAACATCAAATCCAGAGCTATTGCCTCTGTGAGGATTGTGTCCTTCCTTTGAAGTTCTTCTAGGACATAATCAAAGAAATCAGTTTGTTCCTTCCTAGGATTTGCTCTTCTTTCCTCTAGCATTGTCTTTAGCATCTTCATGGCCTTCTTTCTTCCCTGGTGATCACCTCTAGAGTCAGTTAATCTTGTCAACAAGTATATGGGTATACCATTGTAACCCAAATTTCGTAGAACTGCATTCTTTGACCAGATGGCTAAGTCTAAATATGTAGTGTTAATACCTGTAAGCACTTATGATAGGCAGTTCCGGGAATATCAATTGGAAAGGAAATCAATCCCTGTATAAAAGCTACAAAATTTTCTCGCAGATTTTCTGATGAGGTGTCAGAATCATAGCTGATTAGCTTTTTTGCAGTTAGATCAAATATCATCTGCAGAAACACCAGGAGATATTCTGATTAAAATTGAGAACCTTAAAATATAGTACTAAATGGAAATTTTAAAGAGGAGCCTCGGTGTGATTGCAATAGTTCTTGTCGGGTGACAGTAGTCACAGATTTAAGCTGTGAAATAGCCTCTTGCAGAAAGCAAGGTTGGGCTGCATACATAAGACCCAATGTGGTCTGGTCCTTCCCTGAATGTTGGGCATAGTGGAAGTTCTGTGCACCGGGCTCCCCTTTATTATCGAAGGGGAAATTTGGGCTAACTTACATTGGCAGTTGCTTCCTTCATCTCTACACTTGTCTGACCTGACCACCTGTTCAATTTATTTTTTGCTGCCTCTTCAACCTCCGGCATCATCTTTTTCAGACTTTCAGAACCAAAAAGGTTTAGTACCATGTTCTTCAAGTACTTGTACATGAAACCATGCAAGGAACCTACATTTTGCCTTCCGAATATCTCAGTGAATGTATCTGGATACCAGCTCTGAAACAATTGTCCCTCTTGCTGAAAGATGAAGTAATTAAGGTCCGGGTCTGTTGATACTATAACAGGACGTCCCACCACGCTAGTTCGGAAAATCGGTCCATACCTGAAATAAATTGCCAAAAAAGCTTATTTACTAGGACGGTAAAATGAAGTCCAGTAAATATCAATTGTAATATTACTACTAATATATATAATACTCAAAAGAGTAGATTGCAGTAACAACCTTTTCATCCTTTCCTTCACAAAGGGAGCAATATCTGATGTTGTATTAGGGGCAAAGAATTGGATGCTCTCGCCGAGTAATGGCCAGCCCATTGAACCTGGTGGGAGTTTTCCATTGCATCTGGGATTCCTCCAGTTGTAAACCCAATGTATAATGATCAAAACCAGAAAAGCCCCAATGCACATACCAACTGATATCATCTTAGTAGTAATATGTATTATCTGCCCCTATATCTCTATTGATAGATGAATCAAAGCCGGAGATTTTCTAAGAGAACTCCGAAGAGGCGGAAGTGGAAATGTATGTTGCAGACAGGTATACAATAGATTGACAAGAGACTGAGAATAAATGGAAAACAATTGTTCAAGGAAAAAAGAATGTATTGGTTTTATTATCAATAGGAAGTGGAAGAGTAATGGTAGGAGATGTTGTGAGAAATAGACTTGTAGAATGAGAAGAAATTGCTGTCATGTACTCCATATCCACGAGGAACGAGTTCTTAAATAGGCAGGCTAGACTTACAACTAATTAGAATAATAATTTTAATTGTTTTCTCAAGTTGGTTGCTCAAAAAAAAGCTGTACAAGTAGTTGGAGATAAGAATAGTATAGCCAGAATTATTTTGCGTTGAGAACACCCTCATTCTTTTGTCAACGGCCATAATAAAAAATTTGTTAAAAAAAAAAGCCTAGCATAACGATGAAGCTTACACGATCCTTCCTCTAATTATTTCTCTCTCTCTGTAGATAATCTTTGAAAGGTCATAAAACACACAAAACTGAGTTAGTACTGGCACATCTTTAGGAGCTTTATTAGGGAAAAATATATTTCCTTAATTCACAGATTTAATAGTGTGAAAATTGGATTTAAAGTATGATCTTGCCTCATTTAGAAGTAGGAAATAAATCATCAAGATGGATTACAACAACTACAAAATCTAATGGTTACATCAGCTGCAAAATCTTCTCAATATCTAAGTTAAATACTGTCTTTCAAACAAACTTAATGTAAAGAATAAAGATGCAATTTAGTTTTATCAAGATGTAGATCTCATTTTAGATCTTATTCTTTAGTTGTTGCACAACAGCTCCACAGGCACACCGTGTCAAATTCTGAATCTTAAATTACACAAGGATGATGCTAATTGGAGTATCCTAGATATTGAGGCAACGACTATATCAGGTTCTCTACTAAAGTTTCTTTTCTTTTCCCTTTTGTTACATTGATACTAAATATATGAGGGATTATCAGAAACAATCTTTCTATCTTTGAGATAAATAAGATTTGGGTATATTACTCCACAAAGTGAGTTCTACACCGAGTACGTTGTTGAAAATACTATAAGCGTCGCTTATATTAGCCACAAGTAAAAACTCCATTTCCTTGATCACATGTTCCCAAATTAGGACATCTACTTCATGTTCGAGACATTCATTTTGCAAGAAAAATCTACACATTTATTTGCCTCTCTCCAAATGTGTCATATTAATCTTCTTGTTGGCTTACAACAAGTATTTGTAATCTTCAATGATAAATCTTAAGAGAGTTATTGTATATCCTCTTATAAAGCTGAACCATTAGACAATCCGTTTCCACTTCTATTCTTCTAAATTATCTTATCTGACAAAATGGAAAATTTAACTATTCTTTTGCCTTGTAATAAACTCTTTTTCATTTTCAACACATAGAGCACCACCCCCACCGTCGAGCCGCGGGCTTAATCCCACTAAATAATGAAAGATAGGTAGGTTTACTGTGGATAATGACCAACCATTATATGCAGTTTTAGCATGCTTCCTCATACTAATCTCGCACTTATTTGTACTTAAGTATTATAATAATGCACTTAAGATTCATGTATTAGACAAAAACAGAAAGGGGACAATGAGTTTATCAAACTGTTTAAGTCTAAAAATAACCCAAGCGCGGGAATCAAAACCCTTGTCTTGTTCTTGGGATTTTTATGATTAAAATAAACTCAACTCGTGTGCAGACTGAACTGTTTGGGTCAAAGGGGGTCCATTTTTTGTTAAACTTTTTATGTTCCTTTTTTGTCACTATTACAGAGAAATGTGTTTAGGAAAAATCCTAGTTATTGCTGGAATGGTATGCCATTGGTGCTGTACCATTGTACCAATTTATCGGTGATTTGTTTTAAATAAATGTTTTTTAAGTGGAAAAGTTTAAGTGAATACAGAGAAAAAGACCAATTCTGAATGGATTGCTTAAGAGGATGACACAGATGGCTCAACCGCCTTTTGGCATTAGGCTTATGTGGAGGTGCAGAATAATGACAGCTCAATTTGACTCTTAGTTTGAAGTTTTTCTAAAATAAATAAAAAAATTAGTACCAACTCTATAGATTAAGAGATTAAGGAAGTGCTTAATGAAGTCAAATTCTCTGGACCTTGTTAAGTACCTATTTTGTTAATAGCTCAAAGTGTAAACGACTTTTTTTTTTCCTTTTGGGGCTTCTAAGAACCGACACAAAAAGGTCCTACTTGTCTTGATGGTGTAAAGCACAGATCTATATTAGGGACCCACTAATTTTTAAAGCTAAAATCTCTCCACCTGGCGTAATTCTTTTTTTGCAGTTCTGCATTTCCCGTAAAACAGTGATTGCAATAAAATATTTTTCCCCAAAATAAGTGAGTTAATTTGTTATCCTTCGTACATTTTTACTTATTTATTTTATTAAAAATATATGTTCAATAATATTTGTCTATTTTATAAAATTAAAAGATATTTTATATTTATTTTTTTAATTAATTATAATTATTTCCTTATTACATCAGATATTATATTTATCATATTCAAAGAGTATTTTAATAAAATCTTCCTATCATTTACTAATGCCAAGTCTATATTAGATAGTTATTATTGGACAGAAAAAGTACTTTTTATGATTTGATAAATAATACTTTTTACCTTTGAGCTTGTAATGCATGGTGCTTAGAAGTTACTATAACGGGTCGTTTAATTTGAATACAAGTTATAGTAGGATAAGTTATGTTGGAATTAATAATGATGAGATTTGAGATTATTTCTTATTGGGTGTTTCATTTATCGTATAAATTTTAAAAATATGTTGTTAGTTTACAAAATACCCTTTACTTTATTGATGTTTATACATTTTCTTTTCTTACTTTAGTTATTCAATATTCATTATTAAAATAAATCTTTCATCTTATATAGCTTAAATATTTTTATGTGCGCATGATATGTTTTTAAAATAAAACTTCTTCTTATTTAATTTAAAAATACTTTTATTTTTAAATTTGGTAAAGTAAAAAAAATTATGAAAAATTAAAATATAAAAAAAATACGAATTAGTAAATAAAAATTATATTATATAATGCAACTTTTTTTAATAGAAAAATATGAATGAATATCATATAAATGAGGAGTGAAAGTTGTGAATGTTATTATATATTATAAAAAATAATGTAAATACACAGAAATATTTAAAATGAAATATAAAAAAAGGTTTAAAAGGGTATCTTTGTCATTTATCCATTTTATACCAGGATAAGTTATCCCAGGATTAGTATACCCCCCAAGAAAAAGGATAACTTATCCCGGTACTATTTATTAGTCCCCGAATAAGTTATCACGAGTTTGACAACCAAACATCTATTTAAGGTCCACTATATTTTTATACTGGGATTAAATACATTAATCCTTCACACCAAACGACCCCTAAGGGTGTCAAATAAGCGAGTTGGGTTTGAAATTGAGAATGTTAAAACGGGTTGAAATAAAAATTGAATTGGGTTATGACCTGCCCAAATTTACTTTGAGTTCAAATGGACTAAAAATCTAGTTGGGTCAGGAACGACCCAATTTGACCCGCTCAATCTCAATAATTTTAACACATTATTATTTACTTTTTATAACTACAATTTGAATCTCAACTCAAGAAAATAAAAATAAAAAGTTACAGATAGATAGATAAATCATAAAAAATATAAAATAAATAGAAAACATATATTAAATCAAGGAAAAAGTACACAAAATAGATCTAATTTAATATTATTTATCCTTAATAGACTCAATCTAAACTATTTATCTTTAATGGATCCATTACCCAAACGATTTACTTTTCTACCCACTTATCCCTTTTTATTTCGCGTGTTAACGTCAACATGATGTCAACATAAATACTCTGAAATATAGTCTGCCTGTATATATATATATATATACCATAGTGGTATCACATAGAAAGAACTTAGTCTTTTGTGATACTCTAGCGGTATATTGATACCCAATTGGTACATAAGATTTTTTTTAAGAAACAAATAAAAAAATTATTAAATTCTAAACTAGTAGAAAATATATTCGTTATATACTCTGTTGGTATATTTATATCATATCGGTATCATATAGGATTAAACTTAATCATCTGTGGTACCTTGTTGGTATATGTATACCCTATTGGTATATCATATACAAGCAGATGCTGATGTTAGCATGACGTCCGTGCGCGAGTTTTTATATTAGGGGGCAAAATTTTAACAGTATGGGAGTACAAAATGTAAAAGGGTATATGAATGTAAATAATTTGATTCTAAAGGGGTACAAACTTAGTTTTTCTTTAAATCAATGCAAGTAAAGACTCTTAGAAGGAGTTAAAATTGGAGATTAAATTAAGCTCAGTTGAAGATTCTTTTAAAATGAGTTAAGGTTTTAATCGATTGAGATTGAACCCAATTCAAATTATTTTAAACTCAACTCATCAAAGTTTGAATGGATAATTTCTTATATTTGAACTCATTTTGATACTTTTAAATTACTGCAACTTCTTTAAGTTAAATCATTTTTCTATACACTGCCTACTGTGGTCGCCCTATGTCGAGCGTCCCCTTTTTATTTGTCTTTTCGATCACTCGATGGGCTTAGTTTCCACCAAGCAAACCAACTCATGCAAGTAGTACTTTAACATCGTTGAAGTACAATACCTAGTCCACTGGACCTTGGGTGAATTCAAAATTTAAAGTTTATGAGTTTTATAACTATCACAAAACTTAATATTCAACTTTGGACACTTTTTGCCGATAACTGAAATATCCATCAATCTAAAGTGGATCCTGAAGTAAATAGACATCTCCAAATAATAATGCAATAAAATAGTGAACAAGACATGGCCCTTCTGGAAAATTACCTGAGCACGCCAGTGTGGGTAAAGAGCACATGCTTTGGAATTTGGAAGCACTCAACTACCACCTGTAAATGCTCACAGTATTAATAAGTGTGTTGTATGTATATACTCTAATATATAGTGGTGTCTTTTATATATATATATATATATATATCTTTACTTACAATTTATGTAAATATATAATGGAAGACAACCACGACAATGACAATAACAATATATTCAGTGAAATTTTACAAGTGAAATATATGAAGGAAAGAAAATAATAAAATTATATTAGCAGGAGGAGGAGAAGATTGAGGAAAAAGTTGTACCTTCTGTCTGTGCCGTGCGCATGGGGAAAGTATTATTTGAATGAAACTTACGACAATGATCCTGGTCAACTGCCTTTAAACTAGTTCTCCTTCTTTCTAATTCAACTTCACATTTGCAATTTCTGAGACCTAGTTGATTTCACCTATTCATGTGTAGACGGATTCAGGATTTAATTGCTGAAGGGGATACCCTTGCATCGAAAGTCTTCCTGTCATGTGATGGTACAGGCAGCGTGTCCCGTTGCGTGATAATGACGGTGCAAGATGATTTGACAGATCAGATGGTGTAACCTAGCGATGTGGAGGTCTACGGTAATGCCTTGTGTCGAAAATCTTCCCGATGGGAACAGAAATCAGTAATTACTAAAGGGGAGGTCACTAGATTGTGTGGTCAAAGTTTGAGGGGAGGTTTGTTGGGATGCAAACTCCTCCCACATGCCCAAAAACAAATCCGTGAGGGCTTGGCCCAAAGCGACAATATCATACTAGTGCGGGATTGGGACGAGGGTGCGCGTGGTCCCTAACAAGGGGGGAGGTTTGTTGGGATGCAAACTCCTCCCACATGCCCAAAAACAAATCCGTGAGGGCTTGGCCCAAAGCGGACAATATCATACTAATGCGGGGTTGGGGTGAGGGTGAGGGTGCGCGCGGTCCCTAACAAGGGGTGAGGGTGCGGGCGGTCCCTAACAAGTGGTATCAGAGCCTAGGTTCGGAGGGCAGAAATGATGGACCGACGTGTGCGGAGTCACCGGTGTGACATTAGGACCAAATATCTGTAAGGGTGCTTTGTATCTAGCTTCTGCCTGAGCTCCTTGGATACATGTGCATACACCAAACACCCAAATACTCTCAAGTGAGAGTATGATGGATCCTTTCCAGACCAAAGTTTCTCTGGAACTTCAAAATCCAATGGTACTGATGGAGATCGGTTGATCAAGTAACAAGCGGCTCTGACTGCTTCTCCCCAGAATGGCTTTGGCAACTTAGCCATACTGAGCATGCTCCGAACACATTCCATGATTGTTCAGTTTATTCTTTAAGCTACACCATTGTGTCGAGGGGTGGCGATATGGTTCGCAGGTAGAAGTAGAGTCACTAAGTCGTTTGAATGAGCTTGATAAGATGAAAGAAAAATTGGATTCTAGAAAATTAGTGATGGGAAACATGGCGATGCATTCTAAAGTTGTCAAAGATAAAGTCAAGAAGCAAGAGGAGCAACTCAGTAATGACATCAGGTCACCGGTGTGACATAAGGACCAAAGATCTGTAAGGGTGCCTTGTATCTAGCTTCTGCCTGAGCTCCTTGGATACATGTGCGTACACCAAACACCCAAATACTCTCAAGTGAGAGTATGATGGATCCTTTCCAGACCAAAGTTTCTCTGGAACTTCAAAATCCAATGTACTGATGGAGATCGGTTGATCAAGTAACAGGCGGCTCTGACTGCTTCTCCCCAGAATGGCTTTGGCAACTTAGCCATACTGAGCATGCTCCGAACACATTCCATGATTGTTCAGTTCATTCTTTGAGTTACACCGTTGTGTTGAGGGGTGCGTGGGACCGTCTTCTCATGTCGGATTCCATATGATCTGCAATAGGCATCGAACTGCCTGGAAGAGTATTCACCTCCATTGTTGGATCGAAGACACTTCAATTTCTTTCCTGTCTCACGTTCTACCATGACATGGAATAGTTTGAAGTAATAAAACACCTGGTCCTTCGTCCGCAAGAAATACACCTACACCTTTCGAGAAGCATCATCGATGAACGTTAGAAAGTATCGATTGCCACCGAGTGGTTCAACCTCCAAGGGAGCACAAACATTAGTATGATATTTGTCCGTTTTGGGCAAAGCCCTCACAGATTTATTTTTGGGCATGTGGGAGGAGCTTGCATCCCAACAAACCTCCCCTCAAACTCTGACCACACAATCTCGTGACCTCTCCTTCAGCAATTATTGATTTCTGTTCCTGTCGGAAAGACTTTCGACACAAGTATTACCACAGACCTCCACATCGCTGGGTTACACCATCTGATCTGTCAAATCATCTTGCACCGCCGTTATCACCCAACGGGACACGCCTTCTGTACCATCACATGACAGGAAGATTTCGATGCAAGGGTGTCACCTTCAGTAATTATTGATTTCAGTACACAAGGCATTACCGCAGGTCTCCACATCGCTAGGTTACACCATCTGATCTATCAAATCATCTTGCACCCCTGTTATCACCCAATGGGACACGCCGCCTGTACCATTACATGACAGGAAGACTTTCAATGCAAGGATGTCACATTCAGCAATTATTGATTTTTGTTCCTGTCGGGAAGTCCATCACATGACAGGAAGACTTTCGATGCAAGGGTGTCCCCTTCAACAATTATTGATTTCTGTTCCTGTCGGGAAGGCTTTCGGCACAAGGCATTACCACAGACCTCCACATCGCTAGGTTACACCATCTGATCTGCCAAATCATCTTGCACCGCTACTGCAATTATTGATTTCTGTTCCTGTCGGGAAGACTTTCGACAAAAGGCATTACCGCAAAGCTCCACATCGCTAGGTTACACCATCTTCGAGAAGACTTTCAACACAAGGCATTACCGCAAACCTCCACATCGCTAGGTTACACCATCTGATCTGCCAAATCATCTTGTACCGCCGCAACAATTATTGATTTCTATTCCTGTCAGGAAGACTTTCGACACAAGGCATTACCGCAAACCTCCGCATCGCTAGGTTACACCATCTGATGTGCCAAATCATCTTGCACCGCCGTTATCACCCAACAGGACACGTCACCTTTCGACACAAGGCATTACCGCAGACTTTCACATCGCTAGCCAAATCATCTTGCACCACCGTTATTACCCAACCGACGTGGGAGGAGTTTACATACCCAACAGGATCCAACAAGCACCAGCGGCGGAGCCACTCTTTGGTTAGGGGATTTATCCGAATCCACTTCGCCTGAAAGTTATACTATTTATACAGAGGTAAGATTATTCTTTTATTTATATATAGTAGATGTCAAACTCCCTTCAGCTAGTTCATGTATTTGCTTTTTCAGATTTTGAAACCCCTGAATTGAAATTCTGGCTCCGCCACTGTCATTAAGTGTTCAATATCCATTTTAGGTCCAACTAATAAATTGGATTTAGGCCATGAGTTCCAGTTTAGCGAGTAAAGCGTTCCTTAGCAAAGACAACTACGTTTTGAGAGAGCTCAAACCTGAGACTTTTAGTTAAGGATGAAAGTTCTTAATGAGTGCAAGATGTATGTGTATGTGTATTTAATACATAATCAGATCATATAAGCTATATCCAATAGCTTTGCAAAGCCTAAAAATTAAAAAAATTATATCACCAATTTAATTAAATCGATTAAAGCATATCTTTGTACTGTTCTACTTTTCATATTACTACATCATGCATATTATGAGACATTATGTATATGTAGGTACAGTAAGCAGAACGGTGTGACAAGTGTTTACGCTACTAGTGTACAAAACATAAAATGTAGTAGTATAAAGTAATTATTTAACTACATTGCTACTGAAATCATGCAACTACTCTCATAGTCTCAAGTGTTAAAAAGCAGTCAAATTAGTTGCTGAATCTCTGTACCTACGTTGACCAAAAACTTTTTTTTTACTACTAGGTTAGAGCCTATCTAATAGGTTTATTAACAATAACAATAACAATAACATATCCAGTGAAATCTCACAAGTAAGATTTGAAGAGTGTAAAATATATACAGACCTTACCACTACTTCATAGAAGTAGAGAGGCCGGCCTAATAGGTTTATTAAGCAAAAGCAAATTGAACAAAAGGAGAAATTTGAAGATTTTGCATTCAGTGGGTCATTTGGTGTGAGGTATAAGTTATAATAATGTCGGGATAAAATATAAGATTATTTTATCTCATATTTGGTTGGAGGTATAAGGTAATCTTTGGACTATTTATCCCATCATTTCTATCTTAGTGATGGGATCAGTTATCCCATATATATGTTCGGATAACTTATCCCAGGCTACTATCCAATTGTAGAAATAGTGTCAACTGACTATTTTTTGTCCTTATGCTAATTGAAATTTAACTATGTCTGTATTTCTATTATAATAGAAGTCAAAGAAGTGACTATTTGTAAATTTTACTTCATTAGGTTAGGAGTCTTCAAAAGAAATTCTATTTAAAAGCGATCAAAAATTCAAAGATGCTGCATTATTCCTGGAAACGATATAACAATGAACATGTGCATCAAGCTCTATGCATTTTGATCGTCAGTTTTGGAAGCAAAAAGAAAAAAAAATACATTTGTCTGTGGATCCCATGGTATTCCATACAAGTAAATCGTGATTAAAATTTCCTCACGTAATTCTCGTGCTTTGACTTTTGACTAGTTGATTCCTAGATTTTGAAATTTTTAATTCATTGGAGTATGAATTCATATAGGTTTTAGGTGTTTTTTTATGCTTAGATGAAAATAATTACTTCGTGGGAACAAGTTTATTTAGTGTTCACATATCATGTATCGTAAAATAAGTCTTCATTACAATATCTATGAACTGTCCCTTTGAGATATTTATAAAAAAGTTCATTCATCTCATTAACCACCAATATAGGACGTTTGTCTTTCTTCAATATTTACCTCACACCCAATGTTTAGCATCTGATGCGTAGGACGGGGGCACCGTCCTGCTCTGATACCGCTGCTCTGATACCGTGTAGAATTAGGTCTTCGGCCTAACTCACGCTCCAAAATCTAGTTCAAAGGTGGAGGATTGTTCAAACTTTATAAAGAGTCCACCCATCTCATTAACCACCCATGTAGGACTTTTGTCATTCTTCACCACCCGTCTCATTCAATCTCCTTCAAGACTAGACATGACCTTGAAAATATCGATCTTGATCCTAAATAATCCTTGTCTCACAAATTAAATAAATTCAAGAAGAGCTAATAATAAACTATCCAAACCCCTAATCTGTAATCAATATGAGAAGGTCCTGTTATCTAAGATAAGATGCGTGATCAGTGTTGAGTTTTATTAGAATCGGTAATGGTTATATTCCTCCCAATCTTTGTCTTATATTATAGGAGTACTAAGTCATAACCAATCTAATGCAAATTTCACAATCTTTCAAATATATATAGTGTTCACATATGAAGCATTTTCACACTAAATTAAATTATTTGTACACTCATGACAGTAGTAGAAAATTAATTTTGTTGTTTTATATATTATCCGACTCAATCTTGATGATTGGATGCACAAAATAGAGTCATTTGGAGAACTTGGTAGATTGTCCGATCTTATATTAACATTATTATTCAACACGTTGAGTGTTCTAGACTTCATATGATCAAACTTGACCATTAATTTAGTAAATTATAATATAAAGAATATATGCAGTAACATATCTTGATTAATCACCGTATAACTCTAGTTTCCACTTTGTACAACATAGGAAAACGGTGAAAACATAGTTATAAATCAGAAACAATTATAACTGATTAATACTTCTGAGAATTTGACTAAAAATAAAACAAAATTATGAATCAGTCTACGATGACCAAAAGGAACTTAATGTTGGTGTGTACGAACAAAGTCCCTCATAGGTAACAGAAAAGAAAAAAGAACCTATTAATAAGTGCTCGATTCTTGCCGATCAGCCAAATGTGTAACTTGTATTTAAAAGTATTTTTAAATTATTTTAGCCCTACCATTGATATCAAAGTGGATGATTTCATTAGAATGGGGGAGTGATAGCGTGGAGCCTGGTGATGAAATTAAGTCTTAGGCCTAACTCACACCCAAAAACTAGCTCAAAAGGAGGAGGATTGCCCAAGCCTTATAAGGAGACCACCCATCTCATTAATCACCAATGTGGGACTTTTCGTCTCAACACCTGGCTTAATACCTTTTCCACATCTATGGGCCTGGGAGGTTATTGTGTGTAAACAAAATTTCACGTGAAAAGAAGAAAATAGTACTAGTAAGATAGTCGAATATTCTTAATAGTGTGAGGTACTCTGAAAAAAAACAACATAAATTTGGCTCAAAAAATGATGTCATATCATATTAAGAGTGTCTTTAAATTATTTTAGCTCGAAACTCATTTCACCAATAGCTAAAAAGCCAACGAATAAGGAAAACAAATAGAGATATCAGATCGAGAGAAGAACTAAAGCACAATGTCAGAGATTCTTGATATAAATAAATTCCCTTGTACCATTAAAATAAGGTAAAAGATATGGAAGAAATTGGAATCAGTACACTAGAATTAGAAAATAACATATAATCCAATAGGTACTAGGGCATAAGTTGTTCTACTGTCACTAATATTTGGCTTTGACAATTTGTTCTGCTCTGCACGTTTTAGTGATCATATACGAAATAAAATATAAGTTCCTCATACATGCATATATAATATATTCATTAAAACAATAAAACATTTTTTGGTTCTCAAATAATATGTATTAGGTGTTTGTCTTGAGTTTCTCACGATTAGGTTTTTATTATTTTTTTTTTAAAGTATTGCGTGTATTAAAAAAAATATAGAAGATATGGATGGCGAGGCTCTTTGTAAGCAGTTCGCTAAACTGACATTTGGCTAGTCTTTTTTCTTGGAGATATAAATATAGACATATTTCTTCTAATTTGTTAACATTTACAATATAGTCTTAAGGGCTTTACGAGTTTTGTGTAGGGTGAGAAACAATGAGACACAGATATTACATTCACATATTCTCGATATTGTGTACTCTCTTTTATATTGTAGATTGCCCATCTCTTTTTGTGAATGTAGGTCAGTTGACCGAATCACGTTAAATATTTGTGTCTTTTTTGTTATATTTCTTATTTGTCTTCTTATTCGTGATCCTTCAAGATTTGTTGTGTTAGCCTTTGCATGATACTTGATTATTTTAACCTTAACAAAACGCGATAATTCTGTTCTAGTCAAATTTTCAATACAAATATTAAAAATTAAAAAAAACTCAAAATAAATCATATAATGTGCTAAATTAAATTTAACCATTCAGCAAGTCCACTGCCCAATATGAAATAGAAGAAGTGATTACACTAATATAATATATAGTCATTAGTGGAGCCTTTTAGTGCCACGTTCACTTATTTACAACCATTAGTAACAAGGGCGAGGGAATCTTGTGTGTAAATTTATAAATTTATTTGAATTCAATAATTTTAATTTCGGCTCAATGTATTTGTGTCAAAAAGTTCTAAATAAATATAAATTACAAGTATCGAATAATAACAATAATAATATATTTAATAAAATTTTATAAGTAAAATCTAAAAAGGATAAAAATGTACATAAATTTTATCACTATCTCATAAAAATATAATAAAAAATTCTCGTCTCAAAATATTGAACGCTGAAGTATATGACAATAGAAGAATTTGAAATGTAAATGTATAGTATTTTGTTTTAAAATCCGCCTCTGGTTTGCTTCAGTATAAGTATGATTAAGCGCTATTTAATTTTTTTTTTTACTATTATGTTAACTTTTGTCTACTCATAATTATGACAATTGAGGTTTTATAAAAGAAAATGGGTTTAAAGAGAGAGAATCATATACTTGTGATATCTTTTTTAATATATGTATAAACTTGTGTTTACGACTTCATTTATATGATTTTTCTCCCAATATGAACTTTAATAAGCACTTAGCTTATTATAAATTTATAAAACCGAGGCCATATCACATGCATTGAGCTATCGTAAATAAATAACTTCGCACTAGATGAGTATATAATATATCTTGTTTATTATTAAACGATGAACTTTTTTTTCTTTAATCAGGAGCTGTAGCACCCAATAAATTAAAGTCTTAGTGAACATTTCGATTGAATTAAAAGGAAGTATATTGAAGTTTGCACTGAATAAAAATTAAATCTTATTGAAGTCTACATATATTTTGTCCTTCTCACTTCCTGAGAGGCCGGACCGCTCATTAGTGGGACTAAATTGATATGTTATAATTGTAGTTGTAGTTGTTATTATATGTACCTATACATGTATGTATACAACACAGTCGAGGTGTAATCTCATGAAAATTTCTTAATTAATTTGTCTATGCCTTACATACATATCTAATTAATTAAATGATCTATGTTTAGTATTTAGATGTTTAAGTTTTAGGTTAATATTTATAATATCGATCAGTACAAGTATACTTGTAATTATGTGTAATTCGTATACATGTTGTTTTGGTTACTACTATAACAACAACAATATATCTAGTGTGATCTCACTATAGGATTTGGGGAGGGTAAAATGTACGCAGACCTTACCACTACCTCATAGAGATAAAGAGATTGTTTCAGGGAAACCCTCTTGGCTACTGATTAGTTTAATTAATCACTTCCTAAGCGAATTTATATATATATATCGTTTTCTTTCATCAAGTTTTAATTTTATGAAATAACTCCTTAATTGAAAATCAAAATCAAAACTATCACTTCAGGGAAAATCAATACATATGATTAATTAGACCTCTGGGTCTTGTATATACTTCTGCTTCACTTTGAAAGAGTTAAAAGTAGTAGTCCCCAGCTTAAATTTACGTAGCATATTTAACATTTTAATATTTAAAATTTTAACAATAAAATATAATTTATATATATTGTAAATTATAATATTTAATAACTTAAAATATTTTAAGGTATATAAATAAATATTTGATTACAAAAATTAATTAACTCTTAAAACTCTAATCGTGCCACGTTAATTGAATGGAGGAAGTATTAATTAAAGTGATTAGTCAGTAGCCGACTACTTATTATCCAAGAAAGTGGAATCCAGAAATGTGTAAACAGTACTCATACACAACTGTCTAATTGAGCTTTTATGGCTTATGGCTTTGTTTTGTCTAAAATGTACCGCTACTTATATTAGGGTTAAAAAAAGAAATACTCGTAATTACTCCATTTATCCAATAATAACTATTTATTATTAATTTACTATATATTTTAAAAAATACTAAAATAATAGAGATGAATGATCTATTGAATGCATTAACTTCAATACTTTAAAAATGTATTAGATATTAAATAGTATCTAATAGCAAGGTGAAATGGACATAAATGAATAAGTAGTTTATTAACCTTCAAATCGAATAAGTATTGTCAGACATATATTTTTAGTATAGTGAACAAGTAAAGATGAACAGATAAAATTATACTTTTTCTTGTCAATATAAAGTGAATTATTGGAGTATGATATACTTTTTACAGAAAAATATTCAAGGACATAAATTAAAGATTACTTTTTATTATTACTTTTTTACTTATTTTAAATTAATTTTCTAGAAAATATAAAATAGTGAAGAACCTTATTAAATGAAAGATAATATAAAAAAGAAACTCCCCACAATTTTCTTAACTTTGCATAATTCATTTGTTTAAAATTATAAAAAATATATATATAATAATTTACTTAATATGGATCATAGGAGTATAAGATTTTAATTTAACTAATTGCAACTTAAGTGAAATTTGATATGCTTAATACTTAACTGAATTTGTGAGGTAATACACACATATTAAGAAAAGCATTCAAAGATAAAATTTACGCAATACCTTTTTACCATTTCTCTTTGTGAAATCATAAATATATAGTGTAATTTATCTTCTTGAAAATATAAAACTTCAATAAATGAAAGAGTATGAAAAAAATTATTTATTTATTTTAAATATTAAAAAAATCTCAAAAATATTAATTTGAGTGAAATATTACGAGAAAATGTATGGGTGATTAATGATAATTTTTCTAGCACAAAGCATTTTGGTAATAAACGGGATTATGGCCATCATCCTAGTGAGAATTTTTATCAAGTGAATTCAGTATCTACGTATACTATTAATAGCTAAATTAGAATTTTTAGCAAACTAAAAAAATATTATTTTATTCGTATCATTAACTATCTTTCCCGAAAAAATAAGTATACTTCTCCATATTGATTAAATATTGCTTGAGGTGATATCATGCATGACCTGATATAAACAAAACCTAGGGACCATAAACTCTGTTTCTTTCCTCTTCTTTTAAAATTAAAAATAAAAATATAAGGTAGTAAAACATTGATTAAGCTGAAAGGAACATGGTCCTTTTATTTCAATTTATTTATTTAAATTTGATCTAACATAAAATTTAATATAAAAAATTAATTTTTAAAAATTTGAAAAATTAAAAATTTATAAATATAATTTTAAATATATTATGTGAAAAATAAAAATTAAAAAAATATTAAATTTAGAAACATCCAAAGTGAAGCGAAGGGATTACATTTGCACATTACTATTACCACACTCAATTTCTTCATCAGCAATTTTTCTTTTGTATATCACATGCTGTGACCCAAATTTTAACTTGTAGACTTGTATACATTTTTTTAATTCTATGTTGATGATATTAAAAGGGACAAACCTATTAACTAGCAGGCTTTTTTTGATCCCCGTATGTGGACGAGGGCTTTATTCGCAAATCGCCCT
>JAPFFP010000103.1:21384879-21394935 GCA_026153255.1 Solanum medicagineum | reverse complement strand
ATATAAAAAGGGACAAACCTTTTAACCCGGGGGCTTTTTTTTTCCCCCGGCACCCCCCCCCCCCCCCCCCCCCGCCAAACTTTTTGTCAACTTTCAACTTTCTTTGTTAGTCTAGTAGAATTTGACCCAAAAAAAAAGTAAAAAGGAGGGACTTTTATCTAGAGAAACAAAATTAGGAACAAAAAATATTCCGTTTAGTAGTATAATATGTGAAGGGGAGCCTTAGAATAATTAGTAAAGTTGTTATCATATGATCAGAAAATTATGGGTTAAATCTTGAAAATAATCTCTGATATAAATGGAAGGAAATATTGCATACAATTAGATCTCTGTGGTTAAACCCTTCCTCGAATCCTGCACATTTTGCCTACACACAATATACTTTATCGGCAAAAGTTAGAACTTATCTCTGATTTTCCCATCATGCTGTTCAAGTTTTCGCATATACTAGAAAAGATTACGGTATTTTAAAAGAGTAAACCCGCTTAGATACTTTTGTAGACACGACACATCATTTCTTAATTTTGTTAAGTATATCGAGGGGAGAAAAGGAAGAACAACAGCTTCAATCTGGCATCTGATTTGGGTTTTTACTTCGCCTCTCCTAAAATGCATTTTCAAGGGCAACAGAAATTATGGACGAGAAATTGGTAGGATTAAATTTGAGCTTAAGCATAAACACATAAGAAAAGGACTGAGAGAGATCAGGATAGCATAGCAAGGTGCATCTAACATTTCTTGCTTACAGTATCTCTTTTTCATCCATTGCTTTCTTATTTTGTTCTCTGTCCTCTATTTACGACAATATGTCAACTGGGAGTGGTGAACTAGGGCCTAGGCAATAAGCAAGACCATCATCATCAAGCTCGTTAGCAAACCATGTTTCGATTGATAAGAATGCAACCAAGCATATTTTTAAGTTATAATCGATCAGAGAGAGAGAGAGATTACATTGGTATACATCTTTCGTGTAAAAGTTAGAATTGAATGATTTGGTATGAGTTGTCGCGTGTAGCAGTAAACAGTTTCGACACATCCAATAAATGGCCATTCCATGGGCCATCAGCAGAAACTTTCGTCATGGAAACAAACTCAGATCCAGTTAAAGTTGCAAAAGAGTTGATGTACAGAAACTGCAACCAATGGCAACATGGATCTGTCTTGGCCCAAAAAATGCTCGTGTATGATCGGATTGCACTCGTATATAGTGTTTAGATCTCAAGCTTGTGTAGCTGCAACTAACTTTCTGATCTTTCTGTCGTGGTTCAACATAGCACTCACACTCTCAACAACCAATATAATCTGCACAGGTAAGAACATACTACATTAAAATAAACAAACATAGATGAGGAGCAGGGTTCCGAATGCTAGGGCGTGCAATTATGCAATTTGAATGATCTGCTAAAACTCCAAAGAACAAAACTGCTAAAGGGAGTACAGGTAACCTCAGAAGAGACTAGTCAAGTTATCAAACAATAAGAATTTAAACCTCAACAATGATGTTAGAACATGAATGATCGTACTGCATCCTATATGTTCATGTCTTTGCCTAATGACATGACTGCATTGGTAAGAGCAGGTTTACGGGGTTCAAAATAAATGCTAAACGTCCACAGAAAGAAGTGAGACTGTAGGTCCTTGCATGACCAGTTTCTTGCAAAGATGAAGGCAAGATTTTGTTACCCTGCTGATAGGAAACGGTGATTTGAGAAGTAGTTGCAAAAAGACCATGATTACACAACCTTGTTATATCCTAAGTTCCGACATGCACCCACCGACACTTTTGGAGAGTCCGAGCAACATAGGTTATATCTGAAGAAGCCATGTCATTCTACTAGAATACCATTTATCTGTCTAGCATAATGTTCCATGACAAAGAATACACCAGCAGGTTTTGAATAATTAATACATGACATGTTTCACAGGCCACCCAGATCCCACTTGGTGGGATTTCAGCGGGTATGTTGTTGTTGTTGTATGTTTCACAGGCCAGATACCAATTGATTTGACCCAGAATCTCTAAATAGATGACACGTTTCACAGGCCATACATACCAAGAAATATACTAGTAAAGGTACAAAAGTAAACCTGGAAGCAAGCATAAGCCATTCCTGTTGCAAAGTAAAAGTTGGCATTGCCAGTACCCTGCAAAGGTAGTGAGCTATTTGCATAAGCACCAAACACATATCTTTAATTGCCTTAATGCTTAAAATACACTAGGAGCAATAATGCATTAGCATAGAAATGAAGCAGATATATACCCTCCATATCCACAAGTTGTGCATCACAGGACTAAGAAGGGAAACTCCAACATATCCACAGAAGAGAAAGAAGGAAAACTGCATTTCTGCAATGGGTATAATGGTCAGACATAATTCAGTTAGGACCATAATCGAGAGAACAAGGGTATGCTTAGTACCTGCTAACTCATTGAAAAACAAAGCTAACAAAGCCAAGTACAGAGCTGAGTCCCCAACCTGATCAATTTGAATCAGGTAAGTAGGAGTCAAGAAATGATCATAATGTATTGTAAAAGACACAAGCAAATACAAATACAAAGCAATTGACCCGACATGATGAAAGTTAGCACTTGTACAAAAACAAGCATTTATAACTTCTAAGAAGTTTGAGCACAGCTACAAGAGATAGTATTATCTGATAAATTCAGCATCCTACTGACGATGGAAAAATCAAGAAACTCCCGACTACTCAGTTCTCATACATACTCCTAGAAAGGGGACTGCAAATTGTAATATCCCCAACCCCCTCGCCACCCCACCCGCAGCAAAAATAATAATAATAATAATAATAACAATTAAAAAAATCAGACACATGATTCCAGTTATTCTGCAGAAATCATAATTTCACATATCGACAATTATCTCATGATGTAAGAGGTTGAAGTACTCAATCTTCAAACATCAAATTTAGAATTTTTTAAATATTCACCTATGAAGTGAAATTCAGGAAAAAGAAATCTCTAATGGATAGGATTTCAGCATTAAAGATTCAATTAGGAGAAAGAGAACTCACTGAAGGATAGGGTTTAAGCATTGAACAAATTGCCATGTAAACAAAAGCCAAGAAGCACGGTCGGTGTTTTAGCCTTATGGCTAGAGGAAGTATCATGAAAAGGATGTTCACATGAAAAACAATCAGAAAGAAATCTCTGAAAAATTCAAAGACCTCCGCAAAGAAGTACCTGCAGCAAAGATGCAGAAAAAGGTTACTGAAAGAAGAGACAATTCACCGAGAAAGCAATTCTATAGTGACCTACCACAAAACACCTATGTTTGGAGACAAATCTTTGACAGTAAGAATAAACCCATAGGTCCTGCAAGTCAATAAATGAGATGATTGTTATCAACAAGTTTAAATATAGATAAGCAAATAAAGGCAACCTAGTTGCTACTTGCTATCAAGTTTCAACATGTGAAGCGTGTCCTTATGCTGTATTGCCGAATCAACCATGATAGGCATGATATGAAAAGATACAACAGAATATCTGCTGTTTCACTCATACCGCAAGGTGAGCAGCAGAAGAGTACCATTTACCAGAGAAAACTAAGTTAAAGCTCCTGAAGGTCTGGGGCAATAAACACTTCATCAACAATTAAAAGTTCCATTCAAATTCAAGAACTCTAAAAGTAAAAAGTCTATTTTTGCCGGTGGGAGGTGGCATGTATCCCATGGAATTAGTCAAGGTGCTTGAAAGCTAACCACAGTTATTAAAAGATTATATGTCAAGTAAATTTTATAAAATAAAAAGGCTGTGGCTTTTGTCCAATCAACAGTACAAAGCTCAAGTTGAGAAAATACCAACAACAAGAATTGCAACAATTACATCTCAATCCCGAGCTAGTAAGTCTCGGCTACATGAATCCTTCTGATCAATATTGCTCCATTTAAACCCAGATCAATTGAATATTTAAAAGTTAAGGTTGTCTAGGCAATGATGAGCACAAGAAATTACGAATACCTGTTAAACATTTCCGGAAGGCCACCATAGTTCCTCATAAAGATTCCACACAGAATAAATACATATGAGGTCCAAATGAAAACCCAGACAAAGAAGAGTCCAACTGGTCTCCATGAGAAATTTTTTTGTTCTGATAAGCCACGGCCTTTACTTGACCTGTCGTCTTCCTCTTTCTTATACATCAGGAACAATTTCCTGGGGGCTGCATCTGGACCATTACCTAACAGTAAGATTACCTGAAACAAAGAGAACCTAATATATATTAGAAGAGCACATAGACTGATGTTCACACACAAAACAAGACAGACTTGAATAGGTATTTCCACTCTTTCCATTTAAACTTATGCAACATTTTGGCTCTTAATGGCATTATGCAGGAAAAAACTTACAGGTATAATTAGAATTGTTGGATAGAGAGACAAATGAGATGCTAAAACCCACCCAAAAGCTGCCAATGGAGCTACTCCTGTGTATGAATGAGTAAATTAATCAGTTCATGTACCAGCAGCATAAGAAATTTTCTCTTTTTGAAAAGGAAAACGAGAAACTAGATTCTTTACAACAAGATGAATATTATAGAGTATATCTTAAGAGCACAAGAAGGAAGGATTATGCTGTCTTTCCCCTTCCATAAAAGCAAATATGAAGCGGATAAAAGGAGTGGTGAGGAAAATATTATATAAAAAGAGGAAAAGAAAAAAATCACTAACATATAAAAAGGATTATTGACTGCTTACGGATGCAGGCTCCATAAAGTGACAAGATAATAAAAAGATTTTCCACAGGGGTTGTATTGAAACCCACACATGTGACTATAGTTAACGGGTTCCACAAGTACACTAGAGCAGCAATGTCCTCAGATGGTAAAATGTCTGAAACAAAAGAATGGTGGTTATTGCATCATTGACTAGTGCAGAAGCAAATAAATTTTAGCACTAAAGCTGAGTATTCACCAGAAATTTCAAAGAGCTTCCCCAAGCCCAGCGATTTTAATCTCTCACAATATGCCATGCGAAGGTTAAGGCCAGTTGCACGGATTAGCATGGCAGAGATGAAATCTGCAATCACAGAAACCAAACTATATCCAAAAATGGGTTGAATGTCCATGTGACTTCATAATTTCAAAGAGCTACTCAGAAAATGTAGAAGTAAAAGATAAAACTTAACATGAGAACGTTTCTACCATCAAATTTTATAGACTAATGCAAGATTAACAGGGAAAAAGATTACTCAACAGTAAAGGATCGGAAAAATGGGAACATGTTACATGCAGGTAGTTTGTTTCTTTGCCTCATGATAAGTGTTCTCTGTTTTGGTTTGTCCAAATGAGTCTAATTTCTCCAAAGGGAAACTCGCATGTACACTCTAAGAAACTTAATTTCTTGATAAATACTTTTTCATCATTCATACTATTAAAAAGGTACATACAGACCCCATCCCTGCACCCCACCCCACACACATTTATTCTGGATCTATTTCTCTATTTAAGAGAATATGTAGGTAAAGCAAAAACTAAGAGCTATCAAGTGATGACGATGGAAGCAGATAATACAGCAAACCAACTTTTGTGCTTTAAGTAGTTCTCCTGAGGAAACAACAAGAACCGTAGCAAACAAGCTTTTGTTATAATTTACAAACAGCTCCTGAAGCTTCATGGACATCAACCAACCATCCTTCTTGAGATAGCAGGTATACAAAGCTACTCAGAAGTCAAAATCATTACACTTGCTTGGATCTTCTGGAAAGAGTTTAGGTGTTACAGTGAATTATTCAGTTGATTATATAGTAAAATAAGGTAATGTTCATCACCCTTCCATCTCTTTTTTTATCACCTAGCCTTCGGGTGTACACAAGGTCCCCCGCTCCTATGCAATAGCTCGTAAACCACATAGGAGAGGTAACTTGCACAAGGCAAGCCCAGTGCCACAAGTTCGACCACCACCCTTCCATCTCCATGCACTTCTTGTACTCCTCATCACATTTGATCGATATGGTGACAGCTAAGGAAACGAATATAGAATATAGAATCAAGAATAAAAGAAAATGCCATTTACTGAAGTTCCTTAAAAACCATTAACGAACTCACTCACATAATAATCACTCTATGATCATTAATGCGTGCAGCCATTGAAGATTCTATTGTAACCAATCATTTTTTTCCATGTAGGAGTTAGTAAGAAGTTCTCTTAAATGAAACTTCCAAATTCAATGATGTATAAACGTATCATTGAACGAATACTTAATTGTATATCCGCACTGATATATATGCCTTAAATGAGTATTTCAATACTTTGGTGGAAAGCAAGAAAGAGATAATACCTGCATAGAAGATGATAAGGCTGTCCTTCAATTCTACACATGGCATCAAGAAGAAACAAAATATTTAACAATAAAAGAAAAAAACAACAAAAGAGTGTGAACATACAAATGCTTAGCTGAAGCTGAGATTTTACTTTTTCATTGTCAGTGGACCAAGAACCGAGAGCAAAAGCGGAGAACCATGATACATAGAACCTTCCAGAATATTCAAAATCAAAGCATCAAACAAGTGAAACTCCTATCACAACGAATTAAACAATCAAAGAAAGATAAAAAAGTGCTCCCTGTGTTCACTTTAACTTGTCACGTTTAGCTTCTCAAAAGTAAAACTGTATGAACTTTGACACATTTTCTCGCCTAGTTTTTATTCATATTATAAGAAAAAGATTACAACTTATAGCATTTTTCATATAGTTTTTTGATATCTAAAATTTAAGCTATTGAATCAATCTAATTTAATTTAACATTAGTCAAATTTGCTCAGATAAAAAAGCAAAATGTGACAAGTAAAATTAAACGAGCAAGTATTAAGCTTATCACGTAAAAGTAGAGAAATAATGAAACGGACCAGCATACGGCGACATCGACGACTGCGTTAACCAGTAACCTTCTGCCACTGCCAAGAATAAAGACAAAACAAATAAATGAAAATACTTATACTGATACATTGATGTTCTGTATATATAAAAATGAATTCCGGCAAGGTCAATACGTCGACGTAGACTGGTGACCGGAGTAGAAACTTCTGGACGAGTAGCTAAGTTAAGATTTTTGGGGAAGTAAATGAGAATTAATCTGAAGAACACTGATGCTATTGCCCATCTCCAAAAGTGTCGCTTCGTTTTCGTATTCTTCTCCTCCTCCTCCTTCATTATTGCTAGTGCACCGGAGCTTCCAGATCCAGCTCCAATGGCTGCGGTAGCAGAGTTGCAGCGATCGGATTTCGAACCGGAGAGAGAAATGCCCAACTTGTGACGACTCGTATGGTGATTTTAGATGGGCTTGGTTGATTGATTGGGCCTAGCGCAAGATATATGGTACTCAGTGCATGGATAGCCAATTTTGGGAATACTATTTAACTCGTAGCCATTGCAAGTGCAATGGCTTTGTCGACCGTCACAGATTTAGGATTTTCGAATCCAAGAATATAATGCTTGAAATCTGAACTTGAAACTAATTTTTTAAATTGCGAAATAACCTCTATTTTAGTATTTCAAGGAATTTAGACTCAATTTAGATATATATACGCAATATAATCTTTTGTCGAGGAGATTCAAACGGACACCTTGACAAGGCCTAAATTAACCCTTGTTTGTTAAGATTGAACTTCAAATATGTATATTCGATTTTTGACATATAAAGTCAGAATTAAATGTATTTTTTGGATGTTTGAACTGTCAAATGTCATCTATGTTAATTTTTTTTCTTCCAAGGTATCCCCACATCCGACAGTCGTGAGACTAATCCTATTCCATGGTCAGCGCAATAAGCAGTAGGGAACTAGCCATAAAGTTTTTAAAAAGTTTATATTGAATGAGACAAAGTTATTTAATTTATTTTATATCTAGCAAATTAAATCGGGATAGATAAAAATATTTTGATTTATAAATTTTTACTATTTGAATAAAAAAAGAATAAAAATACAAGACTATCAAATGTGAAGATAAAAATTAAAGATGACTTCGTTATTGAAACAATTTACACAAAAACTTATTAAAGCACTCGTCTTTCTTGGTGATTAATTTTCCAAAATTAAGGAAGAATATTTTCAACTTTTTTCAAATAATCATCTATGCGTGTTTTTTTTCTTCTTCTTTATCATTATCATGAGAGTGTTGAAAAAATCGACATTTCATATGAAATAAATTATCATATTTTATTAAAATTATAGTTTTGCCAAATATTAAATTTCATACGTGAATTGATTTATTCACTGAAAATTTTTTTTTGTGTATATATCTAGAAATATTACATGAAATGATGATAAGTGGCTCCAAATATCATTTTCATTATATTAAATTAAAAGAAAAAAAAACATATATAGCTATGAAAAGTTAATTTACACTCAAATGTTGACCTTGACTTACACAATTTGATCAATATTATTTGTAAACTAATATGAAAACATGACCCTTTCAATATTATAGTGTTGGGTATTTTTGCCAATAGAAAGTCAAGTTATAAAATTAAATTGACCAGAAAAAAAAAAGAAGTTATAAAATTGAAGCTTACCTAACTTTTATGCTTGCGCTCAAGTGGGGAACAGGAAAAATGGAAATTACGAAAGAATTATGTTCTATGTTTCTCTTCAATTTCTTACATAGAGATAGCAACGTGTTACACCCAAAATTGAAAAAATTGACATAAATAGTTATTCAATAAAATATGTTTATATTGTATTATGCATAATTAATATTGTATATTCAATTAGCAATTAAAGTTATATTCAGTCGGGCAGTTAGTCGTGCGTTAAAAGCATGCTTCTCCCCTCTCACCCCCCCACCCCCCCAAAAAAATCAATATTATATATTCGGCTAGCAATTAAAGTTATATTCAGCCGAGCAGTTAGTTGTGTGTTAAAAAAAAATAATGTTATATATTCGGCTAGCAATTAAAGTTATATTCAGCCGAACAGTTAGTTGTGTGTTAAAAGCATCCTCCTCTCCCTCTTTCAAAAAAAAGATAATCAATGTTGTATATTCGACTAATAATTAAAGTTATATTCAGCCGAGCAGTTAGTTTTATGTTAAAAACATCCTCCCCCTCCCCCTCCCTCGAAAAAAAAAATGTCGGGCATTTAAAGATGTGTCTAGTGATCGTATGTTCAAAAAATTATATGATTTCAACTTTAACTTTTTAGTAGAAACAAAAAACACTAAAGATCCATTTTGGGAATATACTTGCAATAAAAATTGTGTAATTACTATGATACTAATTACCAATCTAATGATTACAGTGACATATTTATTTGTCACAATGTAATACAATGTAATTACCCTCGAGAACTAAAGAATGTAATTATCTCTCAATTACAACTAATTGTCAAAAGTCAAAACCAATCATGTTAGCAGTGTAATTGCATTTAATTACACCAAGTTCAATTACTAAGGCGACTTTTCAAATAGATCCTAAGTAATTTTTTTTCTTTATCAATATTCTCGATGAATACAGTTATTTGACACATATTGCTAATTGAGATGTGACTAATATTCCATAAAATCAATTAAAATTATGTAAGTTGATTTAAATATAGTGATTAAGAAAATGATATTAAAAACTATTGTTAAAAAATGGAGAAAGAAAATAGCATGAATTGAAGTTTTGCGTGTGATTTCTATCCATATTTCTAGACTGCTTCCATTTGATCATAAGATTTTAAAATAAATTAAAAATATTTCTTCATCCATTTAAAAAAGAATGAGCTAATTTTATTTGACATGAAATTAAAAAAATAAAATAAAAAATAATTTTATGATCTTAAGTTAAAGTTATATCAAATGTATCAAAATATTTTTTAATCTTGTGACCTAAAACATTTTGCGTAAAAAATTGAAATTAAATTGTTCCAAAAAGAGGAAAGAATTATTTTTTCAAAATGAATTTAAAAAATAGGTCTTTTTTAATTAAAAAAAAATAGGAGGAGTATTTGTTTGTTCATAATTATTTTTTTTAAAAAAATCAAAAACTGACCTATCTTAATTTTGAATGAAATTTTACTATGGTCAAACTCAGCTAAATTACAAAGGTAAAGGTATTAT
>JAPFFP010000103.1:21372692-21384779 GCA_026153255.1 Solanum medicagineum | reverse complement strand
AAAACTGACCTATCTTAATTTTGAATGAAATTTTACTATGGTCAAACTCAGCTAAATTACAAAGGTAAAGGTATTATACTAGAATTACATTTCTAATGTATTTTAAATCAATAATAATGGTATACTTATTTTTGAAGGGATCCCTTCTGTTGGGAGCAAAGATTATTTTATTTCCTCTCTTTGAGCTTTTTGGTCCCACATTTATGCCAAATCACACCATAGGTCCCCAATCGACTTATTCCCCAAGATATCCAAATTTACAGTCAAGACCTTATAGTAACATTTTTTACCCAAAAAGCCAAGTCGTCGAAGTTAGAGAACATTATAGAAGGAGCAAGCAATTTCACTTTATTTACACATAAACCCCTCATTTCCACCCTAATTTATATTCAATTTCTCTTTAATTATATTCCTTTCTGCTCTTTCAGTTTACCCCAAATACTATCTATATCTATTTTACTCTCTCACGTTTCCTTCACAAATCAGTTGTTTACGAAGATCGGAGAATCTCTGTTTTTTCTGCAGAATTTTTGTAGAAAAATGGCGAGACCTAATCAGGAAGAAATCGACACATTCATGAACATTACTGGTGTTTCTGAAGCCACCGCTATTCAGAAACTTGAGGTAATTTTTTTTTCTTTTTCCAGTTCTGATTTACTGCGATTGTGAGCTTGAGGGCTTTCGGATTGTTTTTTAGCTTATGATTATCACTTATTTTAATGCTTGCAATTGATTTTTTTTTCTGCTGTAATCTGATGTTGTGTTTGATTGGTAAGTTCACTTTCTCTGGAAATTAATTTATGATTACTGTTATTCTGTTGAGTTCCAGATTTTCACACTGCAGTAATTTAATTGTTAAAATTAATTCTCGTTTACTTAATTTTTAATGAGCTACTTCAACCATAAAAAATTGTAATTAGGTGCTTCATCTGCACCTTTGCTTACCAGGATTCAAACTAATAGAATTTTGATCAACATTTTGAAATGTATATCTTTCACTATTTCGGTATTAGGAGAATTGTAACCAGAAGTATTTTCGTGTAGTTTTCATATATCTAAATTTTTAAGAAAATGAATTAAGAGAAAAAAACAAATATAATTTTTTTTAAGGGATGACAATAGGGTGGGTTGAGTTTAGGGATATGCAGGGTGTGGCAGCTTGAAGTAATTATTTTTGAAATTAATAAGGGATGGGTTGCGGTTTATGCGGGTTTAAGGTACTAAATATGGATTCAAAGGAAGTTAAATCTTTGTGATTAGTGAAAAATCAAAGATATAGACTTTTTATATTAAATTTTGACTTTAATTTTAATTTCTTTTCTAAAATTTAAACTAGATGTGTTCACTAATTTATTAGTTGCTGAATTGTTAATTAGAAACAGTGAATTAGCGACTGAGAAATGATTATCGAAATGTTAACTAGGGTAAGCCCGCTGCACTAAAGCTCGCGCTATGCGCAATGAAGGGCCCAGCACAAGGGTCTATTGTATGCAGCCTTACCTTGCATTTCTGCCAGGGCTATTTCCAAGGCTTTAACCCGTGACCTCTGGATCACATGGCAACAATTTAGTTGTTTATATGTTATTTGTCAGTCGGGGGACTTAAAAAATTTGCGGGTTGAGCTTAACCCGCCCAGCCCCATTGTCATCCCTATTGTTTTTTTAAGTTTTCCAGTTGCTAATCGGAGGCTTTCTGATTGTTTACAGCCCCTGATATTAGCTTCGTCTAGTATTTTATTGCTTGGACATTATATTTGCTTTCTGTAATCAGAGCCGCTTTCCGCAGTCTCGGAACATTGGACACATTTTGTTTCTCCAAGCTACAAACTAAGTGATTTCGATCTATCTTTCTAATGTATTCTTTCAACTCCAATTAAGCTTAGTAAATCAACTACTATTAAGCTCCATACATTTGTCAAATTGACTGTATACTGGCTAAAGATGCCAAACAAATTGTGGTAGGAGGAGTTATTTTTACTGTTCGTACAATGATGTATATTTGGATGAATTGGATATGAACTAACAGATAACTTAATACTGCTGATTGTGGGGCTTATTGCAGCAAGTGTAATGAGGAAAACTTGGTACTTGACTGGTAATTTATTTTCCAGGTTCTGGAGATAGGTCTCTATTTAGTTGTGGTGTTGAATTTTGCTGGTTTATGTTTTCTAAATTGGAGCTATTTCATCTGTTGTAGTGTAATAGAGTTCTGTGCGGCCAGATAACTTTTTACAAGATAAGTTAGTTCTTAATGTAGCTTCACACACGACCATTTACCAAAAACTAGAGAACCTACACAATTATATTGTTCTCTACAATTGTCACCCAGCTTTCTATACAGCAGCAACCTCAAGGATGCACCAGAGAAACTGTGATAAGAGTCTATTCCTTCTGTTATATGTGTAAGGGCTCTGGTCTTGGATCACCTTCTTCTACATTGTAGGCTAGCTTCTTGCTTATGGTGGGTAGTTCTAGGTTGGTTTGGTTTATCTTGGGTGATGCCAGGTATTGTGAAAGAAGGTCGTGTAACTGGGACTATGGATGATGGAGGAGAAAATGCTGGGCGTGGAGGATTTTTCCATTAGCACTTGTGTGCGTTGTTAGGAAAGAGAAACAAGAGAGCTTTTGAAGGAGTATAGATTGATTTTCACAGTCAAGGAATAACCTCTTATCCCTTTTTCTTTTTGGTGCACCCATGAAGTTCCTCTTTGTATAAGAGATTGGAGCTGTTTGTAAAAAAAACCATATCTGTTGTCGGTATCTTTTTGGGGTATGCGACAAGTATACAGTTTTTTTTGCACAAATACTTCAATAGAATTATCTACCTTATTGAAAAAAGGAGGTAATCCTCAAATGTATAAAACATTTATGATGATCTAATATCTCGAGAGTTCCTTCTATTACTCTCTTTCCACAAGACCCACAAGTGGCTAGTGGGAAACATCCTGCTGCCAGACGTTAAATGAAGTTTATTTAAATACTAGCTAATATGTGTGTCCTTCTGGAATATTTTTGAATTTGATGGGTTTGTGCCTTACACAAGACATTCCAAGAATCATCTGGAAAGAATCCTTGGGAATCCCAAAACCTTGACTTTGAAAAGAAAATTCCACTATTTCATGTAGACAATGATAGCGCCATATTCCATAAAATCATGTCCTCCTCTAGATCCCCCTCTAAAAAAAAAAGTAAGACAGCTGGCTATGGATGAGTGCTCTACTCAATGTTCCTTTTCAGTAATCAGTCCCATCTTACTAGTACTAGAATAAGAGGGAGATGAATGGAGAGATGATCTGGTCAAAACATGCATGTGATGTGTCAAATTGTAGTCAAGAAAATGATGCTAGAATTTCAGGAGAATCTAAGCAATGCCGTCTTGTCTTTTTTCGTCTTCTCTCTATATTTTTGAGAGAAAAAGTTGTGTATATAACTGAAATCAATGCTCATAGGATTTTGGTTTTGTCTCCTGTGCCCATACTTGATAGATCTATAATCTACATCAAAGGAATTGGTGGCAATCAAATCTTCATTTTCCCCCACAATTAATATTGAATTAATTAAGTACCATATTATCCTTCTGCTAAATGAACCATCGAGCCTTGGGGTTTGCTCCCTTTCAAGGTCTCAAGATCGAACCCCACTGGGTGCAAACAATTTCTGAGGGCTATCGGACTGGGTAAAATCTGAATTAACCGTGGTGCACTTGTGGGAAACTCCTTGCCGAGGGTCTGTGCACCCCGGGATTAGTCAGGGCTCTAAGAGACTCGGACACCCGGTGCAAATAAAAAAAAAATAAAAATGACCCATCTTTTGTCTGACCACTCCCCGCCACCCAGAATAAAGAAAGCCAAGAGTCTCGTAGTGGAAGCTCAAATTTAAGCATGAAAGAAAATTTTTGAGATGGTAGTTTTAGGTCCAGTGTATTTTATCTTCTTGAAGTTTGCTATCCTAATATAATCATTCGGAAGTTACTAGACAATCTATTGATTGATATAAGGTTGAAGATGTATTTTAGCGTGTCTTTTGCATCTTTAGGACATATTTTGCAAATGTTCAGCCTTTGTCATCGCTCGGTGTTGGTGTAAAAGCAATAACATTTGATATGGGACCTCCATAAATCTGTTCTTTTTGTTCTTTGAATGAAATAGCTTTCTTATTGTCTTACATGCTGTGTTGGTAGGAGCATGGTGGGAATCTGAATGAAGCTGTGAATGCACATTTCAACCAGGGAGACATCAGTAGGTTAGCAATACATGTCCTTGGTCTCGTTAGTACATCCCCTCCCCCCCCCCCCACCCCCAAAAAAAAAAAAAAAAGTTCTGGTTTGATGGCTGGTTATTTCTTCTTCTTCTTTTTTTCTTCGGAAGCTATAATGATTTCATTTGTCAGTTACTGATTTATTGTTCTAATTATGCAGAGTACATGCAGCACCAGTTGCTGCTGCTCCACATGAGGATGATATGGAAATAGATGATCCAATTACAGAGGAATTTAACAGACCTCCCTTTTCAGTTTTTCCCTCTTCTAGAAGTCCAAATGCTTTCTCCCTTCTTGATCCTAGTTTCACTAGGAGTTTGTTCGACACCGATCTTACAAGCCGTGCTCCATTTGTTTCACATCCAAGACAAGTAAGAGAGATCCCTATTGAGGTGAAGGATGGGCATGGACAATCTGGTCATTCTAGAAATGATCCTGTTATTGAGGAAGTTACAGATGCTGATCAGACTCATGGCCCAGAAACTCGTGGGACTGTCATAATTGATGAGGATGACGAAGTAGTTCCAGCTCCTCTGGCAACACATGCTGCCAGGCGTGATAGAACAAATGATGATATATTTGGCAGGGACCCAACAGCAGTATTCTCAAGACCAAGTGCTCCTGGTGGTGTCTTGCCAGACTATGCCAATGATATTGAGGAGGAAATGGTTCGTGCTGCGATTGAAGCTTCCAAACGTGACGCTGAAATGTCGACCCAACAATTTGATGTCAACAGTGTATGTAGTGATATTGCTAGTTGTGACATCCTTAGAGCTTCCTCCACTTTCTGTCATTGATATTCCTTTGTTGCCACAGGATCTAAGTGATCCAAGGCCTCAACCAAGGGAGTCTCATCTAGAGGATGCTCAACTTGCACGTGCAGTCTCTTTGTCTTTGAAGGTTTCATTTTTACTATTGCTATACTTCCTCTTAGCTGGTATTTCTCATGCTAATATGGAGGACGTTTAGGCTGCTGAGCAGGAGAAAGCGATGCATGCAGAAAGCAAAGCTATACCAGAATCAGAAGGTCATAAGCCAGCTGAAGAGAATGAGCATGGAAAATCAACATTTTCAAATGGAAGGTACTGGTTATTGTCCGGAATTTTATTTATGAAGATAAAATCTCTCAATGTATCTCTTTACCCACTGCTTACCCTTCTCACACTTACAAGTGGGGCATCCCTGCTTCAACCTACACCCACCTCATGTATGTACTCGTTAGACGAAAGAGAGCATGTTTCTGCATTTTTGGATTATCTAACTAGATTCCCCAGGCAATTTAGATCAGAGGTGGGGAGTTCATCCGTCCAAGATGAAGCTGAAGATTTAGAAGAGGAACCACTGGTTTGGCGCAGAAGAAAACCTATATCTTCAGGTTCTGAAACAGCTCAGGATGTTGAAGAACGTGTTGTTAGCCCATTATCAAGTCCTCGGCAGAACCTTAATCACTCCCCGAGAAACGGTGCCGACTTCCAGTCTGATGAGGTATTTTTTTTGCTATTTTAGTGGCGGATGTCTTCATAGATAGTCATTTTGGCTTTGGACTACGCATATGCTTACCCTGTACTTCCATATGCTTTCTTTGAAGTGGGGTGGCATGTCATCCCTGGAACATGATGAAGCTGTCATGCTTGAAGCTGCAATATTTGGTGGAATACCTGAGGGTGCTGGATATCGTTTACCATCTGCACCTCATCAGCCTATTCAGAATGGTGCTGATGGACCTATGGGTCCCTATCAATGGCGCATGCCTCGTGCCCCATCTCCCTCTCTTGTGGAACAACGTTTACTTCGGGAACAGCAGGTTAACATTTTAAGCCCTCAGCTGCAATTAAATTAGCCATTTCTCGCCTGATTCTGCTTCTAATATTTGCACATAGGATGATGAATATCATGCTGCATTGCAAGCTGATAGAGAAAAGGAATTGAAGGCTAAGCAAGAAGCCGAAGCTGCTCTAGAAGAGAAGAGACTGGAGGAGGAGGAATTACGAAGGAAAGCAGAGGAGGAAAAGGTATAAAGTACCATCTCTGGCCTAAAAAGGGGGAACAGTGGAACACTGAAACCCGTGCACTTTTTTCCCTTGTAAACATTATTGATAATGTGGATCTTTTTTCTGTTTTTACATCATTGTTGTTATTCAACACGATTTATCTATACTTTCTCTGTGAAATGCATATCTTATCTATGTAGTAGGTAAAGTATAGATAATCCAATGGCTTTAGAATCCCTGATTCAGTTATTAATCAGGAAATGGAGAGACAATTAGCAGCAAAAGAAGCTTCTCTTCCTCAGGAGCCAACAGCAGATAGCGAGAATGCTGTGAATCTCGTTGTGCGTATGCCAGACGGCAGCCGCAGAGGCCGGCGCTTTCTCAAATCTGATAGATTACAGGTAAATTGGTGTTCAAGGAAACGTGATTTCTGCAAATTCTACGGTAATATTTTATGATGATTTAACTGGTTCAATGTGTGCTTCCGCAGTGTCTTTTCGATTACATTGATGTTGGCAGAGTGGTCAAGCCCGGCACATATAGATTGGTAACTCTCTTTAAACTTTAGAGTGGAATTTTCCTGTTTGTTGGGGTTTCATTACTGTATGTTTTATACAAATGCTCAGCAGTTTGTTGCTCAAGGGTTGTTTCAACTTTCAGAACTGTTGGGAACTCGAACTTTGACAGTAATTGTCTCTCTTTCCAAATACCAGTGTTCTGATGAGTTCACACATTATAAAGTGCTTGTGTACGTATGTTTTCTTGGTTTAGTAGAGTGTGTGTGTGTTAGCTTGTTTCTATTTCAAAAGTAGTAGTTCCATTTGTTTGTTATTGGACACCTGCACCCAAGGGTGTACAGCCTAGTGATCAAAACAAAGTGGGTTGAGAATCATGTCAAATCCATTCTCATTTGTAAGTCTTGGTGGACAGCGTTGCTTGTTCTTGTGCGGGTGGGTGGTAGCAGGGTAGCCTACGGAATTAGTTGAGTTGCGTGCGAGTTGTCTCGGACACCCTGGCTATTGAAAAAGAGATTGATATTGAGCACTTGCTAATTCAATGTCTACTACATGCAGGTGAGACCATATCCAAGGCGTGCTTTCAGTGATGGAGAGAGTACCCTGTCTCTGGACGATCTGGGGTTGACCAGCAAACAAGAAGCCCTGTTTCTGGAGTCTATATAAGTTATTCACTCTGTAAAGTAGTTTTCAGATCTCTTCCTAAAGAGACAGATTTATAGATACATACGTGAAAATGGTGTTCATGGGTTGGTTTGTTTTGGTGGGTAAACGTCACTGCAAATTTATCTGGTTGCTAGGGAGAACGCCATATGATGATCATGGCGAGGGAGGAAGTATCGACGATTTTATGGTTCTTTATATGTGGAACTAAGTCATATTGCTTTTTGAAAATTGAAAAAAATGAAAATGTGTTAACAAGTTCGCCAAATCGATATGATGCGCTTTATGGATCGGTTTTAGAGAAACATGAGCACACCTCCTCTGGTTCATTTTATCTAACAAGTTCGTTAAAACATGTTTTTTTTTAATCTAATAGCTGTGGATTTCTTTAAACGGATTTTTTAAGGTTTGTATATACTATTTTATTTCGTGGGATTTCGCCAAATGTGTTTTTTGGTCTTAATTAAATGCTATTTTTTCAGCTACACTTATTCTCTCCGCATTTATGGAAGTAAAGGTCGAAATAATTAATTACTTGTATTTTGATTTTCCTAAATGAGAACTATTTTGTATCAGCACATTAAAATGGACTGAAGATGTGTGTAGTCACATAATGAACTCAACACAATTCTGACCAAATCAATCTGATGCTGCTTGCTCTGTGCTCTGCTGCACAACTCTCTGATTTCACGTGTAATACTGAAATTTAGTACACCAGAGCTTACTTACAACGGCAGCGCAGAGTTGTTGACAATTTTCCTTTTTTATTGTTCTGATCAGCCTGTGTATAGGTATTGAGTAATTTTATTCATTAAAATTTGCAATTGAGAAGAAATTAGCTAGTATTGTCTGTTATGAAATTATAAATGAGATTATGATTGTTAATTCATTTTATTAACAACTAGACTACATCCTTGAAGGCAAAATAACAATCTTTTTTTTGGTATGCGTTTTTGACCATTAAAGTCAATTTATTATGAAAAACATATTTTATTTATTTACCAGTATGGCTGAACTTTTTTTTTTATGACAAGGGAGAACTTGCAACCTCTACCTTTTGAGTTCGCATATGATAAAGTTTCGCTCCTATGCAATAGCTCGCAAATCACATAGAAGAGACAACTTGCACTAAGCAAGTTCGGTGATGAGCTAAAGACAAACCCCTAGTTTTTGCTAATAACGCTTTTGAACTTGTAACCAATGAATCGTTAAATGCAAATTTGATTTTCTTGTTTAACCAAGTACACGAATCCTATGCAAGACTCCAACTCAGCCATTTGCTTGCTCAAATATTGTTTCATCTAAATACTTAAATTGTTAAAATAATTATTTATTGTAGTCTTAAATAAAGGTAACTTAGTTTTTATTACACACATTAGTCGTTTTGGCAAAGAACTTTATCTCATATATTTGAAGGTTCAGAAAAAAACAAGAGGTCATTAGTTGAACGCTCACATGCACTTATGACCAGATTACTAAATATTTTTTTTATTTCCCATTTGATATCTGGTATCCACATTAAAGTTTCACTATATTCAAATTCGTGCTACAAAGGGCTCCATTTTTGGGAAAGCGCTCCCTATCAACGATTTTTTCATTCCCAAGGTTCAAACTTGAGACCTGTGATTAAGGGAGAAGCAACTCCATCCGCTGCACCATATCCTTTCGTGGTTTTACTAAATATTTTTCTTGATATAGAAAATGTACTCCCCAATATTGATTTTGCAATGACGCTAAATTAATGATAAATTCTTATACAGATAAATTAGGAAATAATAGTTAATAATAAATGATACATGAACATTTATCTTTTAATATAGTAAATCAAGTAAAAGTAAATGAAGAAAGTAGCAATTACAGTAATAATAAAGCCTCATGCAATCCGACAACTAGAATCGTCTAAGCAGAGTGATGTTTAATCGAATAATAGCAACTATAATAATTAAAATAAAAAAATAATAATAAAAACAAGATAACATTCGAATATTTATTATTTTTTATTTTAATTCTTGATCTCCATATTTTTTGACAAGGCTATCTAAAATATTTATATTAATATTTATGCAATAATCTTTAAAATACTCATAATATGAAACTATCAAACAAAAACATGACTCCAACACTGGTAGGAATCTTTTTGAAGCTGGCCCCCTTGTTTGTCCTCATTGATACGTCCATCATTAAAGCAATCTAATTAATTAATCTAAAATTACCACTGGCCTTTGTACTGTAATTTCCGTGATTAGTCAGTTAATAATTTGTATCTCCAAAGAAAACTTCACTAATTAAAATGGTTAAACAAAAAAGCAACGGTCAAGTAAAAAACGGGTATCATGAGACATGCACGTGCGTCGGACCTGACTTTACCTGCACCCTCTAAAAGAAAAAAGGAAAAAGAAGTGTTCTTCAATTTGATTTCATCGAATATTTATACGATTCAATTTTAGATCTACATAAATAGATTCTTAAATTTATAAAAGTTCTATTTTATATTCTACGTGACAATTTATGTCATATGTGACATTTAGTGGTGGAGCTGGGGTTTTCTGTAACGAGGGTTTAAAATTTTAAGAAGTAGATACACAAACTAAGCAAAATGAGTTCGACATTTATTATATTTACATAAAGTATAATTTTTTGTTGAAGGGTTTTCGGATGCCCCCTCTTCCCTATTTGACTTTCGTCATTGCGCGACATTGCACATATATTATGTTACGTAGGAGGTGTGTCTAGCTGCACAACTTTATATAAGTTTAAATTCTCTGTTTGTGCATGCAAAAGATTGAAGAACGTAAATGTCAATTAAGGTCCCATTTTATATGATACAGTTTGACTTGACACGGGGTTTAAGAAAAAAAAGCTCTTTAAACTTATGATTTAAAATTATATAAGATATTTATGTAGTTGAAAATCATTTTATTAAGGGTAAAATGAAAAATTTTAAAATTAAATTATTTCTAGGTGACATTCTTTTTTGAGACGGACTAAAAAGGAAAATGTGTCATCTAAAATGAGACAGATGGAATATTTATAATTAATCCCCCCCTACTCCCTCCGCCTATATTAAAATAAAATATCTTTTTTATTTTATAATTCTTTAATTCTAAATTTACATGTAACATATTTAAGATCAGAGATAATATTTTGATATGTTTTATATATGTTTGTTAAAGATCACAAAATTTAATCTTTTTTTACTTTCTTAATTTTTGTGTTGGATTAAAATCTGACAAATAAATTAAAAAGGGAGGCTGAGAAATAATTTTTCACACTGTTCCCTACAATACCAACTCCCTCTCAACGGTTATATTCCTCTGACAAATCCCTCAACGGTCATATTTCTTGTCACTTCTCCACCGTCTGATTAGAATCGGACGGTCATAGATCAAGGTTCCTCTCACCCCTTTCTCCAACATCATCTTTACCAAGCCATCATTTGTTTCCCTCTAGAAGTGAAAAAACGTTGTTTCAGTCTTGATATATAAAATAACACAGTTGTATATGGGGTTTAACTTTTTTGGGTAGTGGGGCTTTGGGAAGTTATTTCTTTTTCTTCAGCTTTCTCTTTGGTGATTATAATGATGATGATGACGACAGTTGATTTGTCTGTTTCCATGCATGTTTGAAGGTTTTGTGAAAGGTTAAATTAAGGGGTTGGTTTACTTGGGGGGTTTTGGTTTAAGTTTTTAGCTAGGATTTTCATGTGGGGTTGTTTGAAATCTTGTTTGGTGAAATGGGTTGCTCAAAGATTTGATTTTTAATTGGTTTAGATTTCAGCTGGCATGGGATTGTTGAAAGTGTGGGCATGGGATTGTTGAAAGTGTATTTTGCTGAAGTGGGTGGCTCAAAGTTTCAGTTTTTCTGCTGCATTTCTGGGAAAAAATGTGTTCAGAGTTTCTACATTCATGGTGTGAGTTCTTCTTCTTCTTTCAATCTTTTGGGAAATCAGATTTATAGACAATGAGTATTCTACTCTGAAAGTTTTGGAATCCGATGATCTTTTTTTTGTTTTTGTAGGTGTTAAAATTTGTTGATAATAGGAGAATTCTTTCAAATTCTTTGATTCTTTCCATTGGTGTATGTGTATTTGTTGCTGATTCCATTCTTTGTTGCATATAGAAATATTATATACTCATCACATAGGTCACAGATATCACATTTTGGTTTTTTGGCATCGGATTCCAATTTTTGTTTTTCTTGGAACTTCACACACTCACATATAGACATTGTTCTGTTTCTCTTGGATCATCTATAGAAATTTAGAGTTAACTTATTGTATATTTCATAGTGAAAATATATACATATATAGAAAGTTAAGAGAGACAGACATAGAGAAAAAAAGGGTGGGTGAGTTGGAGTTGAAAAGAAAGGAAAAAAATTGGAAGGGTGTGAAGAATGTTGGCTGGTTGTTCTTCTTCATTGTTGTCCCCTAGGCATAGATTAAGAAGTGAAGCATCTGCAAAGTTTCAAGCTTGTAATTTCCCTTCAATGAGCACACAAAGATTGGACTTGCCATGTAGTTTTGCTAGAAAAGATACCTCAAGGTCCCAGCCCATTAGGCCAGTAGGACTTTCTGTTGAGAAGCCAATTGAAGCCAAGAACAGTACTTGCTCTCTCAAGCAGAACATTCGTCTGCCGCCATCCTCGACAAGTGCTCAGACA
>JAPFFP010000103.1:21324368-21353761 GCA_026153255.1 Solanum medicagineum | reverse complement strand
AGAATACATACTTAACCTAATACTCTAATTTGCGACCTCCACTTCTTTCTATCTAAGGTCATGTCCTCAGTGAGTTCGAGCTCTAATTGGACTAAATTTCCAATATGAATTTGTTGCATAAGATTTATATATTTATTGACATATTTTATATAATTTTTATTTGAACTTACTTTTTGAGTGACTTTCGATTACAAATAGTAATAGCTGTGCTGGTATATAAATCAATATTTGTTTTATTATTTTGTTTCCTTTCTTTTTTTTCAAATTTATATTATTTTTGTTTGTTCTCTTGATTTTTTACAGAATACAGTCTTTATAATACTACATATTTATGAATATTTTTAAAACTTACTATTATAAATTATAGTTTTCAAAAGTAACGAGTAAACAAATAGTGAAACTTCATCCAAAAATAAAGTTGGAAAAATATTTGAAAACTGTTTAATCGTTTATTAATCAAATAATTTAGTACTTTAATTGGTAGCCTTAACTATATAGAGAAAGAATATTTCAGCTTTTTCCCAACTTCAGAAATTTTAAATTAAATTATATAGAATGGAAATTAATTACCATCTTCCAGAAAATTCTACGCCTTTTATACTTATCTTCAGGAAAATAAAGATGATTAGATTTGTCTTAATCACCTAAAGAATAAAAAGAAAAGGATAATTAAGATTAGGCAAGCTGGATTGACAGCAAAAAAAAAAAAAAAAGAAGTAGATAAAATTGATTCTTTTTCTCCTATCTCGATTTTATTTCCTTCCTATTTTTTTCCTGACCAGAAAAAAAAAAAAAACAACTTTAAACAAGGTAGATTTTTTAACGTTTGTTGTAAGAATGTAATTTTAACCAAAAAACAAATAAAATCATAGAGCTGTTAATATGGATTAAATTCATTGAATTTAACTGATCTAATCTATGATTTAGTAAGGTTGAGCTATAATTTTTGGAGCTCATTTAAAAAATGAGCTTTTTAGCCCGATCTGAATAAACCTATTGATTTGTGAGTTTTTTGCAATATGAGTTGAGTTGACCTGTGGGCTGATAAAAAATAATAAAAAATAAAAATAAAATAGAGTATTAAAAATAATAAGCGTCCAAATTCAAAGTTCATTAAAAATTTATTTTTACAATATATACTTCCTCTATCTATCTTTACTTCTCCTTTATTAATTTAGTATAGGGATTAAGAAACAGTAATTAATATGAGTAATTTTACTAAATTACTTTTTGAATATACCAAGTAGAACGTCTTGAAAAATGTAACAAGAAAATAACTACTATAATTAAAGGTAAGGGTAAACTAAAAATTAAATTTGAAATTATCTTTTCATTTCATGAAGTGGACAAGTATGATTGAATATCTCAAAATAGTATAGTGGACAAGTAAAAATAGACGGAGAGAGTAATAATAATATTAATACTATACAATATTATCTCTTAGGAAAGACCTAGAAAGATCACTCCTGTTGCTATTTATTTTAATATATTTAAATTATAATTTAATTAAAAAATTTATTAGCTCGGCAAGGTCCGACGTACGAATGAGTTGAAGTAGCTATTTTTTAATCGATAAAAAAAAGAAGCTAGACCAACCTGCCTGTTAAATAATAAAGCCTGAAAAAATTAATCCGAATAAAATAGATTGACATGTATTGATAGCTTTATAAAATCACGAGTTTTTACAAATCCACTCTTTATTGTCGTTATCAAATAGCATAAATTAAATACTATCTAATAAAAATAAAAAGTTACAGCCACAAAATTTGATTTCTTAAGAATAATCCAAAAATTTTAATCAAATATTTAATGTCTTAATTTATATGATAAATTTTAAATTTTGTGAATCCAAATATAAATTGTGATTGTAGAAAATAAAATTATTTTTAAAATAAAAAATTATATTTGAAAATAGAAATTGTGTTTGACTATGAATAGAAATTGAAACTAATTTTCAACTTTTTTAATGAGTAATTTAGAACAAAAATATAATTTTATTAAGTTAAAAGTTTTATAAATATGTTTTATATTTTATCAAATAAAATTTATATATTTAAAACTTACGTAAAAATTATAGTCAAATTAAAATTTTTATTAAATAAAATTTATATATTTAAAAATTACGTAAAAAGATTATAATCAAATTAAGTTCAATTTAAAGGTGTCACGTTAAATATAGAAACAGAGTAATTAATACTAGTAGTAATTTAATTTCCTCATCTACTGCCAATATTTTGGTCAAATTTTATCATGATTATCCAATAATCCTTTGTATTAATTATATCCATTTCATTTTTCAAATTATTATATCACCTTATATAATCTAATCTAATCCAACTACTACTACTCCTGAATAATCCCTCTAATCTAATGGCATAGTTCGATCTCGATAAAAAATTATATTATGTATATGTAATTAAAATTATTTTTTACATGTATATTAGACGTTAAATTTTTTTGATTAATTTTTATATATTTTTTAAATTTTTAATTAAAATTCTGACTGAATTTCTTTTTTATATTTATTTTTTTAAATTTTAAATTTTAAATTAGAACTCTAACCCGTATAACCCCACCCAACGAACGCCCCACCTCCACTCCACCCGCACCCTGTCTTCTTCCCGCAGAATCCAAAAAACACAAAAAAGAAAAAGTACCTACAGTCAGCGTCCAATTTCTATACATATATACACACCCACTCTCCATAAGCAGCTGTATTTTGTACCTTCTTCTAAATACCCATTATCACAAGTTCTCAATTTCATCTTTTCTCTATTGAAACATTTTGAAATTTTTACAACAAATCCTTAAACCCATCATGGGTTCTTCTTTTTCTTTCTTGATTCCTCAGTTTTCTTCTGCTGTTACTCAGCAAAAGCCCAGTCTTGGTGATTTGCCAGAGAGCTGTGTAGCTTCAGTTCTTGTATATATGGACCCCCCTCAGATCTGTAAATTGTCTGTGCTAAATAGAGCTTTTAGGGGTGCTTCTTCTGCTGATTTCGTGTGGGAATCCAAGTTGCCGATGAATTATAGCTCTATTATTCAAAGGGTTTTTGATCGTAGAAATTTTCCGGCTAATTTGTGTAAAAGAGATATTTATGCTAAGCTTTGTCGACCTAATTCTTTTGATGGTGGCACAAAGGTACAATTTTTACCCTTTAAAAATTGATTTTTTGAATTTTTGATTATATGTAGATCTTTTTTCCTGAAAATCCGAGGTGATTTAACTGTAGTATATGTATGAACATTTTGATAGGTAATCTAAAGGCTCATAATTTAAGGGTGGAAAATAATTTGTTTATCCAATTTAGCCAGGAAAAAAAGGTTAATTTTTTTTCCTGAAAATAAAAATTAATATACCATTTTCTAGTAAAATCTATACTAATTTGGTATGGAGTTGTTAAATATAAATTTGAGTTGTAATTTTTAGGCTGTGGTAGTATTAAAAATTTAGAAGTGATCAAAAGACTCATAATTTAAGGGAGGAAATAATGTGTGTATCCGATTTAGCCCAAAAAAAGGTTAACTTTTTTTTTCTGAAAATATTTTTTTTTATACCGTTTACTAGTAAATCTGTACTAGTTTGGTATTGAGGCTTTGTTGCTAAAGTGGTAGTAGAAGTAATCTAAAGGCTCATTATTTTGTATGGGAAGTATTTCTGATTTATCCGTGAGGTCAGTCTCGTTGGTTGTTTGCATCTAGTTCTGGTTCAGTGGAATTGAGTTGGATGTTTTTATTGTTTTTCTGGGATATGTGCAGAGAGTTTGGTTGGATAAGAGAACTGGAAGGGTGTGCATGTCAATATCTTCAAGCGGCTTGGCAATAACGGGCATCGATGATAGGAGATATTGGAGTCGGATTGAAACAGATGAATCAAGGTGAAGATTTGAGATTGTCTTGCTGCTTATGTTTGTTTAGAGTAAAATTGGATGTTTGCATTTGTGTGGTTTGTGATGTATGTGCTTTTTAGATAGGATGATCAACTCCAAATGTTCACCTATTTGGGGCATTTTGTTCAATAGAAATCCTCCCAATGCGGTTCATCTTGATCTTGTCTAGTTTGTAAATTGTTTTTTTTGAGAATATGAGTTTAAGCTCTGTTGGTCATACTAGTCAAGAATATTGTTGCGTCTGCGAAAATATTTTACTTTTGGAGTATCTGTCACTCACCCTTCTGTAGTATGTTAAGCGGGGTTGCTTAATGTAGTCCTGAATTTGACATTTTAACCGGTAAAGTAGTTGTTCAAGTCTGGGAAACAGCCCTTGCCAAAAAATGCAAGGTAAGTCTGCGGATAATAGACACTTGTGGTTGAGCCCTTCCTTGGACTTGTGCATAGCGGAAGCTTTAGTGCATCGGGCTTGCTCCGCAATATCTATGATTTATTATGTTTTAGTATGCAAATGACCAGTTTGAAGTTACTTGGAAAATTTCAGATTTTTAAAATTTATTCTAAATAATCCTTGGAAGATTTAGTGCCTGAGATATTTGGAGGGGGCGTTCATATCGTCTGTTGCAATCTAATGTTTTCAGTGGATTGTTGTTTCCTGTCGCATCGTTTAGTGTTGTTTATGCAATGTTTGGTCAAGACTTCATAGTCCAACATGGCTTGTTAGCTTGTTATTTGATGTTCCAAGAGTTGTGTTGCCTGGACTCTCCGAAAACTTTGACATAGGTCAAGAGAGACTTCTACAAAATGTTTCAGTTTCATTCACAACTAATTGTTAATCCACACGATCTTCCTAGCAATTTTGACCGAGAACCCTCTTTAACATTAGTATACGCGTTATACTTCCTGCATATTTTCTTGTTCTATCGTTGGGTGTATTATCGAGTTTTTGGTTTTATTGCTATATTCTTGTACAGACGTCAAGCTAGTATGTCCCCAGACAGGAAAACAGAATAAATTTATTTTCTTTTCTGTCCACGCAGATTCAAGTCCGTTGCATATCTCCAACAAATCTGGTGGTTTGAAGTTGATGGGGAGGTTGATTTCCCATTCCCTGCCGGGTCCTATAGCATATTCTACAGACTACAAGTAGGACGTTCCTCTCGGAGATTTGGACGCCGAGTCTGCAACTCTGAGCATGTTCATGGGTGGGATAGGAAACCAGTGCGGTTTCAGCTCTCGACTTCAGACAGCCAAGAAGCCACAACCCAATGTTACTTGAACGAACCTGGAATATGGAAGTACCACCATGTAGGTGACTTTGTCGCCACAGGTTCGTCTGAACCGATGAAAGTTAAATATTCGATGACTCAGATCGATTGTACACATACTAAAGGTGGACTATGTGTAGATTCTGTACTGATATGTCCGGTAGAGTTTACAGAGAGGTTGAAGCAGAGTTTTTGATTTGCTTGATTACCCGTCTCTTGAGAGTTGTAGTACACTAGTGCTGTCCATAGTTTTTTGAGTGGTTAGTATTGAGGGATAATCATATATTAGACTTGAGGCAAATTGTGTAAAATTTGAACAATGGGACTTTTTGTACTGAGTTGTTAGCATCTGTTGTTGCATTAGATACCTATTTCTTTGCACTTCCAATTCTATCAAAGTGTTACTGGGGTCTTTCGGAAGTAAACTCTCTATTTATACGAGAAAGTATTGATTAAGGTTTGTTGAGCCCATTAAATTTAACATCACGAGGGGAACCCATTATGTAAATGTAGTGGTCCTTTTGGGCCAAGTGGTGGGTGTGGAACACTAGCTTATGTTATAGAATATGATTTTACTGAATCGGTTTGTAAACAATTCATTGCTTTTTTCTCCTATCCTAGACTTTCTAAATAAATCCATTTTAGTATATTCACTAGTGAGTCGTTAGACTCTGTATTCACTGCATGATTTTCGAGGAGACCGGTAAACCAAGTGAGCTGCGTGGCTAATTAGGAACGAAAGGAGTCTAAATTGACCTTCTTCTTTTTTCTTAAAATTTGGAATTTAGTGAATTATACCTCTCTCGTTTATTTCACTTGTCATGTTTCTTTTAAAAAAATATTATGAATGATTTTATCCTAATCATTTTTTATCTTAATCTAATACTACCTTTTTTTAATTATATTAATTTTTCTCTTGTTGAGTAGGGATAAAATAAGAAAATATTATTAAATTATATTTTGAATTTTTAAATTAATAATTATTTGGCTCATATATTTTAATGAGGATGACAAATAAAATGAATGAGAGAGCGCACTAAAGCTTAGCCGCTTAGATTTCATGATTAATTTTACAATAAGTTTACTCATATTTGATTAGAATCAAATTGTGAAGTAATGTATTATATTTTTATTTTATACTAAGAATAATTAATTTTAAAATAATTTTATTTTTTTTATTAAATGAGGCCTTACTTATTACTTTCTTCGTTCAGATTCAATTGTTTAATTTGATTTCTATTATTTTTTATTTTTGATAAATTAGATAGAATACTTTTTTTCCATTATACTTTTAATTTATTATAATTGTGTTAATATCTTTTAATGAAATATATATATTAGGAGTCTTATTAATTAATAAAAAATAAAATAATAAGTTTATTATATGAACATTATTTTTGTACTAAATATATCAAACTAAAATTTGACCACTGAACTTGTAGGGAGGAAGTAGGCAACAGTTTGATATGTTTATTTTTATTTATCACTATTTCACTTATTCAGATTAAATTATATAAATTTTAATTAATATTTTAAATTATATATTTTATCATATTAATATAAAAAAAAATTACAATTTATCATATTTTTTATATAATTTTCAATTATTTAAATTTTATATTTTAAATATTAAAAATTTAATTTTAACTTTAATTAAATTGACTATAAAAAATGAAACAATCATAAATAAAAATGAGTTGAGGGAGTATTAATATGAAGGAGAGGGCAGAGGATAGGAAAGACAATTAAATGCACTATTATTCCAAGTCGATGATTTCTAGGTACCTACCTTGGGATCTCCAACATAATAGCAAATTAATTGTCATAGTTTTATTTTCAAAAAAGGCCAGTCTTAAAGATTTAATTAATTTAATATTTTAAATATTACTATTATAAATAATAATTTTAATAATAAAGAATCTATTTTATTAAAATTATTATTCAAGATTCACATGAAATCACAAATAATATAAAATAGATGGAGTATATGTATAGAACACAAGAGGAGGAGGAAAAGGTCGAGAAAAAGATTTATAAAAAAACACAAGTTAAAACAAGTATATTTTTCTTTTTCGTTCATTTTTATTTATCACATGGACATTTTTATTAAAAATTAATAATTAATATGATTATTTGTTCGTATTATTTTATTAATTTATATTTAGTATTATATCATAAAATAATTTAAAAAATAAGTAATTAATGTATTGATAAAATTTAAGAGAAATGATTATCTTTTTTTGATACGTTAAAAATAACATCTGATAATGAAAATTTATTTTTAAAATATGATGAACAATTTAACACGTAACATGTCACATGTTTGGTCAATTTTAGGAACTTAAATAAGGTGTTTAGTTTAGAGAGTTTAGAAGTCTAATTAAGCTTCTAGAAAAAAATTACATAATTTTAAATAGTATCAAAAATACTATTTTTAAATAATTGTAAAATCTATAAGTACTTTTGGAAACTTGAGCAAACACAAATTATAACCTAATATCAGCGGAGATATTTTTTTAAATTGATTAACTAAATACACAATATTATTCACCAAAACTATTTTTAAAATATTTCTAACAAAACACACTAAAAAATATGCAAAAATTTTATAAGTTTGGCTAAGTATGCTCATAGAAAGAAATAGAAGGGTTTCTTTTTGCTACGAAAATTTTGATGATCTTTATTCGTCCCTAATTCGATTTAAAAGAATATTCTTCTTGTTAGTTTTTTATATTTATAATCAATAATTATTACATTCTCAATTCTAGTATATTACAAATAACCTAAATTCTTATACATACTAATTTAAATAAGATATTTTGTACCATTAACCTTGATTAGAACTTGGTTGGGATAGGGGTGGTGTAGGGGCATAAAAATAAAAAACGTACAATTATATTAATTAGGGACTAAAAATATGTTAGATGAATTTCCTTAAAAACTAGAGGTAGAGTTTATTACAATTAAATGATGAAAAAGCAGTTCAACAACTTGTACCAACTACCAATCAAAGCTACATGAATTTTTTAAACTATATGAAATATATTCATCATGGTATAAGATAACACGAGATATGTTCTTAGATAGAAATGAGTGACGATGACATATTAGAATAGAAGGCAAATAGACTAGCAGAAATAGGTTGACGGCTGACCTTGTGATATAGTATGCTAGTAGAATTAGCCGTATCTTTATATCTTATGTTTTCTCTATCTGTCTTATATGTGTTACTTGTACCGTCTTTTACATACTATTATTTGTTTTTCATTATTGGTCGTTTTTCTTTTTTCTTTTTTTTCCCATGTCTAGCATCTTCTCCTTATGAGGCTTTATTGTTGAGATGAAGGTTTTTTGAAAACAACTTTTCTACCTCTATGAGATAGTGATAAGGTCTGCGTACATTTTATCCTCCCAGATCCTACTTTGTAGACTCCATTGAGTATGTTGTTTGTTGTTGTAAAGTCATCTGAATTCCCTCTACCGGAAAATTATATTAGTTATACACAATTAAAATTATTTTTTATCTATATATAGTAGATATCAAACCCCTTCGACTTGTTCACATGCTTATTTTTTTTAGATTTTGATCCCGTTTAATTGAAAAGGAAGGAAAGAAGTAAAATAAAACTCTCTTGATTTGATAAATGGGCAAATAAACTAAAATATTTTTCTTAATATACGAGCCAAGTAAAATAAAGCAAAAAAATTTACTTTTACTTGTTATATTTCAATTCACACAAGTTAAACCGCATGAAATTTGATAATATCAATATAAGAAGAATTACCGTTCATTATTTTTCTTCAACGTTTTAACTTTGATTTTGGAATTTAATACAATTTAATTTTAAAAAATAATTAGTTTTATTTTTAATAAAATTAGTGAAATTGACGACAAAGCAAAGGGAGGGAATATTCATTTGTATTTTGTTTCTTTGTTGCCTGTCTCTATTTAGTTTGTTGAGTTTCTTCTTCAATATCACTTTCCCAGGTCTCTGGCCCTATTCAGAATAACTTGTACAAGTCTACTTTCTTCAATCAATCGGGTTCGAGTTAACACGATCCGAATTTTTGATCCAATATGGGATTGCCGGAGTTAGAATCAATGGCGCCGGCGATCGGAGTATCGGTACCGGTACTCCGATTTTTGCTCTGTTTCGTCGCTACTATCCCGGTGAGCTTCCTACACCGTTTTGTACCTACCGCCGTCGGTAGACACCTCTACGCTGCCGTCACCGGCGCTGTTCTGTCCTACTTGTCGTTTGGGTTCTCGTCAAATCTTCATTTCTTTGGACCTATGCTTCTGGGTTATGCTTCTATGGTTCTCTGTCGCCGTTACTGTGGGATCATCACTTACATCGCTGCTTTTGGTTATCTTATTGGATGGTACATTATGTTCTCTTTTCGAATTTCTTTGATCTGGAGATTCACAGTGGAAGAAAATCAGTAGATCTCTTGTTTGGTTCACATATTAGTTATGCAAGACTGTGTTTTTTCTCTATAAGTTACTACTTATTGTTGCACTTAGTGGCCAATGAAGTGATTTAAATACTGTGAGGTCAAGCTTTCTGGATAGAGTTATCTGGTTCATGTGTTGGTGGGAGGTAGCATGTACCTATGGGATTAGTCGAGCTGCATGCAAGCTGGCAGGCACCATGATTATTTGCGAAAAAGGAGAAGTTTGGACTTACTAGTTGTGCTGATGCATGGATTGTTAATACAAAAGATTAAGTTTACTAGTATAACTTAGATTTAGGTATAAGTCCTACTAGTTTATGCCAACGAACTGTGTTGGATTTGCTGCACTTGAATCGAGGGTTTTGGAAATAGTCACTCTACCTCCACAAGGTAGCGATAAGATTCAAATCCCACTTGTGGAATTTCAGCGGGTTTGCTGTTGTTGTGTACTGAGATAATTTCTTTTAATCACTCTAACTGTACGACCCTGTAGTGTGAGTCCATCTTTTCTAATCTAGGTGGAGATGTGGAGACATTCAAAAGGCTTACCCAACAATTCTGTTTCGGGTCTAGTCCTTTTGGTGTGGGTTTATTTGAACCCATAACTTTTAGTCCAGACTTGGATTTATTTGTATACTACCCATGGAAATTGTTAGAAATATTGAATTATAAATTCATACTTCAAATAAGGTGAATGGTTTAGTTGTGGAATGTGAGTCATGAGATCCACATATGGTGATAGGATGATCAACGAGTTAGTCTAGGTGCTAATTCCTTTTATGTCTCTTCTTTGTTGGGGTTGGTTTCCTTGGTTAGTAACTTGAAACAATAAGATTTAAAATCTGGAAAATGTGAAACTTTTGGATTCGTGTGTCAAAAGTTCAACATTTAATCTGAGTTAAGGTTTCAGGTTTTGTATCCTGGTTATATTTACCTAGTTGTTTTTAATACTCATCTAGGATTTTGTATATTCTTGACTTTGGGATTTTTGCAAGTTCACGTAAATGTGAGGGATGGCACTGTGTAAATTGATTCAAATCATACAGTTCTCAAAGAAGCTTTCTTTCTATAAAATGCAGGTATGCTAATATGCAAAGATACTTATAAAAAGTACACTTTGTGATAGGTGTCTCCATTGGCTTATTTGCTTTTTATGGTTGCTTTATTGTTTTGTGGTTCCAGTATGCGATGACTCTTAAAATCTGACCACTTGATTCCCTCTTCTCCCAAATAACTCTGTGATAGAAATCTCTCAGTTTCCGAAAGATATTTGAAAGTTTTTTGGTAAACTTGCAGCCATGTATACTACATGAGTGGGGATGCATGGAAAGAGGGAGGAATTGATGCTACAGGTAAGCATGGCTCGATATTTGGCCTTGCCTCTTTTTCTATTGAATGTAGTAATGTATAAGAATCATGCCCCTATTTCATTGATGTGTTCAATCCCTATATTCTGATACAATCCAACAAATGCATTCTGAATCAACTTGAAATTTACTTATTACGAGAACCAACACAGATTTATGGGTGAATCACTGCACCTGCCCTCCAGTTTTTACAAATAAGGTCAACCTTTTCTGAAACATGTGAATACCTCTCATATCAAATGTTTGATTTGGACGATCTCAAAATTTACAATGTTGATGAAAAGGCTCTTGATTCAATGAGAGGGAAAGTAATTGGAAATAGAATTATGTGTCCTTATAAACTAAACATTTCACAGTGAAGAAAGTAGGTTCAACCATACATTGATTGCATTGGACTGCTGTAGCCATAACTGGAGAAAAATAGAGGTATTTATCATGAATTAACCATGTCAGGCTTATCCAGACCTTCATGGGTTAGACTTATCCGTTTGCAGGTTGGAGATAACTTCAGTTTAGGTCTCTTATGTGGGAAGTGGGAAGTAACTTTTCTATCCCTATTTTCTTTTCGTCTTCATTTTCATGCGATTGTGTTTAGGAAATAGATAACTTAGCAGGTAAAATGTGGAAATAAATCTATGGTAGTTTTCCCTCAAAAGGTTTTGGAAGATGATGGTGTAGGAGGTTTGGTAATGATATGGTTAAGCTAGAGGGTAGGTCAAGCATGATTTTTATTTTCAAATGGAGGAGGTCCACTTAACTAGAGGGGAGGTTTAAGTATTTTACCTTGAATCTGCTTCTGTGATGAGTTTAGGACTTTTGTTGGTTTCCATCACTAAGTCTACTGATTTTATGGTTCAATTCAATCAATTACCGTCATTTAATGGCAAGAGGATAAACACAAATTCAGAGTGAAGTAAGCTGATTATTTGCAGATGGATGTAAAAATTAGATCATCCTAGGAGCATTGGCCATTTTGTTATTTGATTTTATTTCAGAATGGTGTATTGTCATATTGTTCACATTCTATTGTTATTGTTAGACTACTCACAGTTACTAAGTTCACTTAACGTTTTCTAGATTTCTAGCTAATCTAAAAATTAATGTAATTTTTTATTTGCAGGAGCTTTAATGGTGATAACACTGAAAATAATTTCATCTGTGATTAATTACCAAGACGGATTGTTGAAGGAGGAGGATTTGCGTGAGGCTCAGAAGAAGAATCGTTTGCTTGAGTTGCCATCATTACTCGAATATGTTGGTTTCTGTCTCTGTTGTGGAAGTCATTTTGCAGGTCCAGTGTATGAAATTAAGGATTACCTTGAATGGACAGAAAGAAAAGGAGTAAGCTAATATCATCATTGTATTATTTTGTTCACTTTGAATTCCGTGGCAACTACTTAATCAAAAATAGTTTCCTACAACTAATAAATTCAATTTCTTCCTCCTTTCAGATATGGAAACCTTCAGAACAAGGAAACCCCTCACCCTTTGGATCAACTTTAAGGGCTCTTCTTCAAGCTGCTATATGTATGGGGTTGTATCTCTATCTGGTGCCTCAATTCCCACTTTCCAGGTTCACTGATCCAGTATACCACGAATGGGGTTTCTTCAAACGGTTGGGTTACCAATATATGGCTGGCTTTACTGCCCGGTGGAAATATTATTTTATCTGGTCAATCTCTGAAGCTGCTATAATTGTATCTGGACTGGGTTTCAGTGGTTGGACAAACTCTTCTCCACCAAAAGCACGTTGGGACCGTGCAAAAAATGTTGATGTATTGGGTGTTGAATTAGCAAAGAGCTCGGTTCAGTTACCACTTGTATGGAACATTCAAGTCAGCACATGGTTGCGGCATTGTAAGTGAATCTCTCTTCTATTCATTTCATGTTGATCTCAAGCTTCAATTTTCTAAAGCTATTAGACTACTAGAACCATTTTGGCTAATGGTAAGGATGTAAATACTTGTGAGTGAGATGTTCTTTAGTTACGTTCGATTCACTTTTGTTGTAGACATTGTTATAGGCAAGCTGAAGCTATTTGTTTCTAATATGAGCAAACTTTACATTACCTAGAAGGAAGGTTTTTGTTTTTTTGTGTGTATTTCATTTCGATGATGAAGCATTATCTTGAGGAAAAATTATTCGCTCTACAAGGAAAACATAGGATTTTAGTACTTTCTCTCGAGATATTAGTTCTAAACTGTTGGTAGTGTAATAGGTTATTAGGCATCAACATTTACAACTAGTTTGGTTCACTATCCACGTCAATGTGAATACAATCAGATTTTATTGGATTTACATTTTTGCTCTGCAGATGTATATGAAAGGCTCGTACAGAAGGGAAGGAAGCCTGGTTTCTTCCAGTTGCTGGCTACCCAAACTGTCAGTGCTGTTTGGCATGTAAGTGGATACTCTAGCACCGTAGAGCATGCTAATTGAAAATGTTGATTCTTTTATTTATTAAGAGCAATCTCAATTTTTTTCATTATATTCTTTCTATTCTCTGGCCTTGATATTTTAGATGTTAAATACTGTCCTTTGTACACTCTAAGAATAAGAGGATCTCCTTCTTCAACATCTCCCTGCAATTATGATGCTTCTGAACTCTATCAGAATCCACCATGATCTTATTTAACCAGATTGATTAACTCATGACCGGTGGAACCTCCTTTTTCCTCTTTATTTCCAGCGTTCTGATCTATCCTGTTGTTTCTTGGCAAAGTGTTGTTACTCCAGCAGGAATTTAATGTGAGAAAATTGGTTAGTCTAATCTAACCCCTTAGAAACTAGGATCTTCCCACTTCTTTCAGTGGCCTACCTTTGAGAAACGACGAGGAAAATCTAATGCCTTTAGTTAAGTTGCATCAGCTACAGCTAAGCCCACTGGATTGTTAGCAAGTCTAACTGTGTTCGTGTCAAAGCAATAACATGAGACTTAGATCCTGTGGACATAGCAGTTCTTCATATAAAACAATACATATCTATATTTTATCTCAAATTGGTCAAGCAATGAGTTGTTTCTCTTTTTATGATCTTGGACTATCCTTGAAGTCAGAAAATCGCTAGTAATTGCCGGTCAGCATATGGCGATGAATTCGTTCCCTGGCCTTATACATACTGCTTGTACCTCATGAACTAGTTTTTTGGGGTTGGAGCAGATAGAGGCCCTGAGTTTTGAGTCTCACCACCACCCATTATAAGATCTTTGACAGTGGTGGATTCTTGGCCAAACCATGCACCTCTGTTAATCCATCAGTACCTGACCTCTGAATGCTTTTTCTTATACACCATGCTAATTGATGGACATTTTGAATTTTCATCTTTATCTACAAGTTTAATTATGTCTGGCTTGAATTTGGGTAAAATAACTTATGCTCATCTGATGTGTTTTTTTTCGTCATGCACCCTCTGCTTATCGTCCACTAGTTTGTCTCGCTGTCTAACTAATGGTGTACTTTGCTCTGTTACGTTATAGGGATTATATCCTGGGTACCTCATATTCTTTGTACAGTCCGCTTTGATGATTGCTGGATCAAGAGGTATTTAACTGGCATACCTACTCGATCAGACACATTTAACTTTGATTTTCTTTACCTAATCTTGTTTTGTATATGAGCAGTCATTTACAGATGGCAACAAGCTGCAAAAGGTACTATTTTCGAGAAGATACTGGTAGCAATGAATTTTGCATACACGCTACTGGTTCTAAACTACTCCGCTGTTGGGTTCATGGTTAGTACATATTTATTGGAAGATGTTTACTCTATAGTCAATTGTCTTTGACAGACGCTGATCATAGTTTTCCTTCATGTGTTACAGGTATTAAGTCTGCATGAAACTCTTACTGCTTACGGAAGTGTATACTATGTTGGAACTATTATACCAATTGTACTCATCCTGCTTGGTAAAGTGATTAAGCCTCCAAGACCTGCAACGTCTAAAGCTAGGAAAGCCGAGTGAATCCAAGTCAGTTTCTTGAGATTGTTGCTTAGATTCGATGTATTCTGTTTCGATGTCTGGATAGCACTTAGTTTGAGCAGAATAGGAAAAGTAGCATTTTCCCTCATTAATTGGCCACTGAAAGTCATGTAGCCAACTGTATAAATATTGGGAAAGATCTTGGCCACAAGAATCGATAAATGATTGTTTCTGCTACTATCTAATCAAAGTTCTGTTCTTGCATTCAATGTTTATAACCAATTTTTGTGGGTTGTTTGTTTACTTTTTCTGGAAAGGCTTTACAAGAAACAAGAATGCTACTATTTAGCCCAAAAGAAAAAGAAGCAACATACTCTTTGCCCCTGTTTCCTTTTCTTGCAGCATGAGGGTGTGGGGTTGAAGCAGTAGGGAATAGACAGAAAAGGATGCTATGGTACCTCTTTTTGCTGTGATATTCCCTACAGAATGTGACATCTCTTAGCTAGCTGACTGGATATCATGAACTGATTTACTGTAACCTATGACAAATGTTCACTGGTAAAAACAAGCTATACAGGACATGTTGGACAGTGATCTGCAGTTTGGCTATAGCAGGCTTTAGGTGAGGTAGAGCCAGACCAAAGAAGAGCTGGCAGAGGTGATTAGAAGGACATGAAACATCTTTAGTTATACTGAGGGCATGACTCGAGAGAGGAAGGTTTGTAGATCGAGGATTAGGGTAGAAGGGTGATAGGTCGTAATTTGTTGTAGTACTTCTCCCAGGGAGTATCATGGAGCTAGTCTTCTTCTGTCGTCTTCTTCTTTATTAGTAGTGTTATGTTATCTGGTATTCACATAATATCTTATTCTTCAATTGTTACTACTGCATGTTTTTTCAATTGCTTTGTTTATCTTACTCTTTGCTGTCGTTATTTACCTTTGATTGCACTTCTTTTGAGCCGAGGGTCTATTGGAATATGTGTGCATACATCCTACCCTCCCGAGACTCCACTAGTGGTATTACATTGGGTATGTTATAAACAATATTCTGCAGTTTTCAATTGGAAATTTCATGCTGAAATACGTTGACGTTATTCACATTTTTTCTATGGTAATTGCCTGTTCTGTTCTTTTCGGAATTCAGATTCAAGCCCTGCTTGCAGCCTGCAGTGTTTGTAGTACTGAATCTTTAACTATTGTCTGATCGACTCTGGATAGGAAAAAGATCTTCAGGCAAGATCAGGTGCTTAGATAGGATCTGTGGAAAGTAAAACTATGCCCCTTTGGATTGATGCTATGTAAGGTCTACTTAAGGGGGAAGTGCTCGCTAACATGATTTTTTCCATACCAACCCGAGGCCCTCTAGTTAAAGATGAAAGGCTCCAATTCATCCGACCACAACCCTTGTTGGTACTGTTCAAAACTCCTCTAGTGATTTCATCAACTTTGACATATTTCATGTGCTACATAATCTCTTTCAATACCATTGATGAGTGGAGCATTGTAGGACCTAAAGCTCCAGTAAGTTACTTGAGTTGTGTTATTTTAATAATGTATTAATGCAGCTGGATTCTTGACTTTGTGGCCATTTCTTTGATGAAAGTGCCAATACGGCATGTTATCCTGGACCACCCTTATAACAGCTTTTTGTGTGCGTGAAACTATATAAAGATTCAAATTAGAAGTTGTGAAATATCATGCATTATTTCTTCCTCTATTTGTTATCTTCAAACAGTAGAGAAAATGAACTGGCTTTAGCCCCACTTCTCTTTGATAATCCTTTTCGGAAACATGGACTGCTTCTTCAAAGATAAGGCTTGAAAAGGCCTAAACAGTAGTTTTCCTTTTTTTAAAATGTATTCTTCTCTTGGAATTATTTTTCCCCTTGGATTTGGGCATGTCATTCTTATGCCACCACTTTGTAGTCCCCACTTCATTATGTCTATGCCATACTGTAGATTTTGATCACAGCCTCAAAGATACAATAGTTTAAGATTTGTTTCTCACCCATCAAGGTGTGGTGAGATAGTGAATCTCTTTACCTTCAATTAGAAGTTTCAAATTCAACAACATATCCAGTGGAATCCCACAAGTAGGGTCTGGAGAGGGTAAAATATACGTAAACCTTGCCACTATCTCATAGAGATAGAGAGGTGGTTTTCAGAAAACCCTTTTAAAAAATCAAAGCCCCATAAGCAGAAGATACTAGAAATGAAGAAAAAGAGGAAAAGAAAGGAGAAAAGGAAAACGACTGATAATGAAAAACGAATGATAGTATGTAAATACGATAAAAGTAACAAATATAAGATGAAGAAAGCTTCAAATTTGAGTCTTGAAAATTCATAATTTTTCATTGAGTAGCATTTAGCTCTACTTAATAGTGATCTACTCCATGCAAGATCCGAATTAATCCCTACTGGACTTTGTTTAGGTCTCTCTCATTGACGATCTCAAGCTCAGGTAGAGGAGGAAGCGTCCGGTAGGCTGACAACCAGCATAAAACATGTCAATTATATTTGTGATGAATACTATGAAATGAGCTAAACGAATCCGTCTCGTTGCTAAATTCGCCCAATTCCCCCTGATGTCATGGAGGGGCCTACTCCTATTTCGCTCTACAACTCATACCAATTTGTTTTGGATGGACGTAACTTGATGGTAAGATTGATCATTTAGATGGAAGCATGTAGACTAGGACAAAAAGGCTACTATATCTTTTCACTAAAGTAGAGCCCCTCTTTACGAGGCCTTGAATAATGGATGGTTAAAAACACAAAGTAGAACCATCTTCAATATGAGTCTTGTTGTGATGTTAATACTGAGCAAACATTTATTGTACATACTACAAACTTGTGACATGTTGGTAATAACATGCACACATATACATTCTTGTGTTTGGGAATTTGTCCAATCAATTGTCGCTCACACATATTAACATGCTTTATTCTAATTTATTTTTCTCACCACGAATATCGTGTCGGATTCTGAATTAGAATCGCTACATATACATATTTCGAGTTATTAAATAAGCAATGAGTTGTGCATCAAGGTTAGATTCGATACTAATAACACGGTTAACGTATATGTAAATTATTACACAATAATTCAAGCTTCCACAAAAATACATTTATTATTAACCAAAAATATATCATATTATATACTATAGCTTATTTTCACTTACATAAATGTCACATAATACGACAAACATACAAGTAGATAATTATCACACACTAATTCATCAGGCTCTTACAAAAAATACAGTTATGATTGACAAAAGACATGTCATAATTTGGTTGTTTTTTTTTTAAACTTATTATTATTTCGACCAATGGCTGCATGCCACCTAGAAAAAGAAACAAGACATTTATGTAGGCACTAGACGATGGGTACTTGACTAAGCAGTTCACTTGCTATGTTTTTTGCTCAAACAAAGTGATGTGTACCCCTTCTGAAATTGACTACTAACAAACTCACTGGATAGGCAAACTAAGCCAACACGGATTCAGAATTTAAATTTAATCGAGTGATATTTTAAGATTAAATTTGTTGCGCAATGTTAAAATAATAGGTTCATGTTTAATATTGGTTGAAGTTATAGTTAACTTTTATGTATGCATTTATATTCTAAGCTGAAAATTATAAATTCAGATGAATCGTAACTTCTGATTGGATGAAGAATTTTCAAGAGAAATTTTCACATATAATCACTCAAAAATATTTTAATTATTCTTCATAGTTATAATTCGGGTAATTACATTTTGTGACTATAGTTATAACAACTTTTGTATAATTCACGCACCATTTGTATATGTTTGAATAGTTCACTATACAATTTACAGTTTTTATATATCATTTCTATATTTCACTATATAATTTATATACGTCAATTATATAATTCGCTATACAATTTGCGGCGCTAACTGCAGATTGGATGAAGATTTTTCAAAGGACTAAATGGCCCAAGAGAGCTGGCCATTTTTGTTTCCTTTTTTCATTTGGCTTTTTGTGAATAGAAGGGGACATGGACCCCTATTAGCTAATTTTTTTTCTTGTGCTCAAACTTTGGGTTCTCAATTATTATTTTGCTTCAACATTTCTTGGTTCATATGAATCTTCCCCAGTTTAGACAAATGTCTACAATTTTTTTCAAAAAAATAAATAAATTATGAACAAAGAAACGTGTTTGGATAAATGTTATTTTCAAGAAATACTTCATATTTTATTGCGAGAAAGGATTTCAAGACTCTATTTTGCCATAATAATAGTGTTGGGGTTAAATTGTACTAATTTTGACTGTTCTATCAAGTACCTACTATTTTTTAATCGACATCTTATCGAATAATGCTCTTTCCAATGTTTAAATAAATAAAAAGACATCATCTTGATTCTTCTTTTTTTTTTTTTGGCTTTGTTGATGCTTCAAGACCAACTTATTTTAAACATTTATTTTGCATTAATCAAATAACAAGTTGTTTCTTATAAAACCCCAAGAAATTTTGTTAGAAGTAGTAAAAGACACAAAATTGTTATGGAATAAATTATTAGAAGTAAGAAAGGAATAATAATTGAATCTAAGAGAGCAATGAACCAAAAAAGATGGCATCTATAAGTTCAATTATCATAATCATTTTTCTAATTTTGCTTTGCACTCTTTCTAATCATCCTTTTTGATTCATCACTTTTTCTTTTCTCTATTTCAATACTCAATAAAGCTGATTAAATATAAATTCGTACAAAGAAATTTCACATTAAAAAGTGAAACGCTATTTCATTAATATGACTTCATACCTAAAATTTGAACATAAGACATCTGATTAACACTTTAAATCTACTAACTTACTAGTTGTGCAAAAGATTAATAATTCCTTTTATTGCATGCTTGTAGGAGAAAAAAGGGTTTGAAACTAAATCTTTTTGACTATTTACTATTGCTTCAAGGGATTGCTTCCCTTACTATTGGTCTACTCTTTTTCCTTTTCCAACAAATCCACCAAGTGGATCAAATTTATATTTAATCTTGGAATAGAAAAATATTTATTTTCTAGAAAAGACTACAATATTGTATAGATTGCCCAAAAAAAAAAAGAAAAAAAAAAGAGAGAGAGAATCTTTACAATTCTTTTTTTTAAGACTTTTGATTCTTGTATAATTTTTGCTTTAATCATGTGACTGATAGCAAAGTTTATTCAAAAAATTTACTAATTGGTAACAAATTATTCATGGTTATGTAAAAGATTATTATTGATAAGCTTAGGCAATTACAAGTAGGGTAGTCATATCAAATAATATCATAATTTATCAATATTACAGTTTGATTTTTTCGATTCAATTTTTAAAATTTATTTATACTTATTATTTACTTTTAATTATCAATTACTAAATTATCACAATCCAACGTTAAAAGAAACTAAATCGAATATCAAAATCTCATCCTAATCACAAGTTTGAGTGAGTTAACTATGATATTAAATTAGAATTATTGGCTACTCTATTAATTTTGGGTGTATATAAATGAACAACAAATTACATGGATAATGATAATTTGAACAAGCAAAGAATCAATCACTATCAAAAGCCAAAACTATTCTTGTCAAGTCCCTTTCCAAAGAAAAAGAAAACAAATAAAAATATAACAGTTGGCATTTTGACCCCAATTATTATAATTAATTAACATATTTTAAATATGGACTAAGATATCAATCTTTTTATATATAAAGTTTAAATAAAAATCAAATCCACCTTCCTCCCCCCCATAGAGAATAAACTTAATCTTACACCACCAAACCCATAATTCTTTTGGAAAAAAGGGTCTTTCAATTCTTATTTGGGTTAATACTACTTTTGGTCATTCAAATAAGTTCTAGTTTTAATATTCGTAATATCTGACTAAGCACATATTTATCAGAATTATTAATTATTATACTATTTAATATCAACATGTTATATTAAACTCGTATTGTTATTCGATATTTGAGATTAGTATAGTTTTAAAGATAGTCAAAATATAACATATCGTTACATGTTAAAAGATAAGATGCATACATTTTAATTAATTAAAAATTAAATATGTTTAACCATATGACATCAAAATTTTACAAATAACTGACAACAACAATAATATACTCAATAAAGTCCCACAAGAGAGGTTTAGGGAAGATAAAATATATGAAAATTCTATCGCACTAACTTATAGAGATGGAAAGGTTATTTCCAGAAAAATTTACAAATAACCAAGGAAAATGATATTCTGTCTTTTTATTTTAAAAATCGAATTAATATATTGGATTATTTAAATTAAAAATTTCATACCCTAACACCCATATATTCCCTTCTCCTCACCCACCCAATAGCCATTCATTCTTCTTATCACTTCCACATTTTAAGTTTCAATAAAATCATTATAATTATTATGATATTATTTCTGAAAAGTCCCTGAAGTTTCTTTTGTTTCCCCTTTAGACTCATTAAGCACAAAGATAAAAAGCCTACTAAAGTCATTAACAATTTAAACCAATAATTTTATGTCATAGGAACATAACATTGTTGTTATTCTTGTTGTGTTTCTGACATTTGTGGGTCAGAATCTTTTTTCTTCATTCATGGGGTTGTTCTTAGCTTAGCAGACAAGCAGTTAAAGGAACAATTTTTGTTTTTGAATCAGCTTTTTCACATTTCTTGATAGTGTAGGAAAGTTGTCATCATAAATTGGGTTCAATTTTTGTCAATATGAGCAAAGAGTTGTTGAGAATGAAGACTAAAAAGCCAAATGGAAATGGACTTTCATCTTCAGGATGGGAGATGAGGCCAGGAGGAATGTTGGTACAAAAGAGAAGTTCTGATTCAAATCAAAGTTCAATTGTTGTTCCAATAATTACACTCAAAGTCAAATATGGTTCATCTTATCATGAAGTCAAAATTAGTTCACAAGCAACTTTTGGTAATTTTGATAATTTCATACTTTGTTATTATGCAATTTTTGGGTCTTTTGGCAGTCAACTTTATCGTTTTATCTCCTAGACTCCACTCGTCGGATAGCATTGAGTGTGTTGTTGTCAAGCAATTTTTTTTTTACATTCATGTCTCAAAAGGGTTGTCATAAGAAAAAGTTGATTTCTCGGATGATCATTTAGCAAATTGTTATTAGAAGCAAATTGGAATCAAGAAAAAAAATGATTGTGAGAACTAGTGAGTGATTATCTGAGAAATCAACCGTGTCATGAAATGAGGAATCTTGACATGAATTGCACATTCATATTACCTTGATATGCATTTTTCTTCTCTTCATCTCTCTAAAGGGGGTCATAATATGAGAAATCTTGAAATGAAATTGCATATTCATACTCTTTTTTTTTTTGTTTGTTTGCATTTGTTCATTCATCTCTCAAAAGGGTGTTCATTAAAAGAGGAATCTTGAAATGAAATTGATGAATTCATACTTTTTTTTTTTTTTGCATTTTCCTTTATTTCTCAAAAGGGTGTTCATAAAATGAGGAATCTTGAAATGGAATGGCTTGAGTTTTGTTTTCATTCATCTCTCAAAAGGGTTGTCATCCTGTCTGTCGCTATAAGATAGTGGTAAGGTCTGTACATTTTACCCTCGTCAGACTTCACTTACGGGATTCGATTGGGTATGTTATTAGGTAGTGGTAAGGTCTGTGCATTTTATCCTCCCCAGACCTCACTTGAGAGATTCGACTGACTATGTTATTGTTGTTCTCAAAAGAGTTGTCATAAAATGAGGAATCTTGAATTTTACAGGGGAGTTGAAGAAAATGCTAGCAGGACCAACTGGATTACATACTGAAGATCAGAAAATATTTTACAAGGAGAAAGAAAGAGATTCAAGAGGTTTTCTTGATGTTGCTGGTTTAAAAGATGGATCAAAACTTGTACTAATTGAGGATGAAATAAGTAGAGAAAAAAGGTATCTCGAATCAAGAAGAAATGCAAAAATGGAGAATGCATCAAAGGAAATCACATCAATTAGACTTGAAATTGATAAGCTTGCTAAACAGGTAACAAGAATTCTATTTCCTAAATCATAAAAAAAAAGACTTGCTTTTTCAGAAACAGTCTCTCTAACTCTATGAGGTAGTGGTGAGGTCTGAATATAGTTTATCCTCCACTCCACTGGATATGTTGTTGTTGTTACAAAAAAATCTTATTTTTCATGTCAAGGAATATTGATCATTGTGTTTATGGTTTAGGTTGCCAATGTTGAAATGGACATTTATGGTGGCAAAAAAGTAACAGAGACTTTGCTATTAAGTTTAATTGAATTGTTAATGACACAATTGATTAAGTTGGATGGAATTACTGCTGATGGTGATCTCAAATTACAGAGAAGAATGCAGGTATACATCAATTTCAATCTCTCAAGTTACTTGGCTTTATAGATTACCATTTGCTTTTCACCGTAGTCATTTTGTTTCATATTTAGTATTTTCTGCTTTTGGGATGATATTTTTGAGATGAGGTCTTTCAGAAACATTCTCTCTATCTCCGTGAGGTAGTGGTAAGGCAGAGACGGAACTACATTTAGTCAGATGAACACCTTTCATCGGATTTTTTTTTTGAATATATAGGTTAAATATAGATATTTTGATATATATCAATTGTTGAACACCCTTTGATACAAAAATCACTCACCTATATTCTAAAAGTATGAACACCATTGACGAAAATGCTGGTTCCACCACTATGGTAAGGTCTTCATACATTTTATCTCACAGCCCCCACTTGAGGAATTTCACTGAGTATATTGAGCCCTCACTTGAGGAATTTCACTGAGTATATTGAGCCCCCACTTGAGGAATTTCACTGAGTATATTGTTGTTGATGATGATAATGAAACTTCCCAAAGATTAGTACTTTTGAGATTTATTGTGTAGTTTACTAAGAAGTGTCTTTAGTTAGGTATGTAAATTAGCTAGTTGTTATTTCTTCGTTAATTTTTCTCCAAAACAATAATAATAAAACAAAAATGTCTCAATTGCAAACAATTTAGAGTCACCCTTGTCCGAGGGGCGACACCCCTTTGTTGAAAAATTTCACAATATAAAGTAAAAACTTTGACTATATAAGTTCTTATTGTCCATATCGCTTCATTTAAATTTTGTCTTACGAAATCACTAATTGTTTTTTGTTGGTAAATTGTAGGTGAAAAGGGTGCAAAAATACATAGAGACTCTAGACATGTTGAAAATAAGAAATTCAGCACTGGGAAATGACAATGCCAACAAAAATAGAGTATTCACAGGACAAATGTCAAAATCAATTTATTATCAACAAGAACAAAGGAAGATTGGAAATTTTGCTGATGAAAGAAGCCCAGGGCCAGTTGTGGTGACAACAAAATGGGAAACTTTCTAAGAAAATTGATAAATAAATTTCAAAAAAAAAAAAAAAAAGCTTAAGGAATATTAGTGTGTGCTTTGAAAAAAGAAAATATTCAGATTGCATATTTTCAGGGGCTTTGGTGTAAAGGGGTATAAAATTAGGGGGTAAAAAAAATAAATTTTGATTTGTGGATTCATTTGCCTTCATTCTTTTCCTATTTAGATTTTTGACCCCAAATGTTTTTGGGGTTGAAAGATAATATGGTGATATATTATGTGGCTTTTGAATTCCAACTTGTATAAATGTATATATAATATAATGCCAACATCTCGTGAATTAGATAAGATTATCGTTTTAAAATTTACCGGTTTGTGTCTATTTTACTCTTGCTATTAAATAATATTCATTTTTCGATGTTTATATAATTTATATTTGATAAGAGCGATTTGGTAAAATTATTTTAATTATTTACTGCTTCTTAATTTTTGTATCAAGTCAATAGTGAACGACTATTGTTGCACAAAGAGAGTATATACCAAAATATACACTTCTAGGTGGAGTCTTTCATTGGTGTTTGTTATGTTTTTTAAGTGATACATGCATATGATATACAAGTGAAGAAGCTATTAAAAATTTCATTTCTTAGTCATATAGGTTTAATTGGTGAGTTTTTACTTTTTTTTTAGTAAATGTAACTCACATAAATTTAAATTAGTCGAATTTGTAAACTTAAAGTACAAAATACTAAATTAGGGGGTGGAGGTCCGAAGGTTTGTCTATCGAAGGCAGTCAACGTGTTTACATTCTTCCCAAATGAAAATTTAAATTAGTCGAATTTGTAAACTTAAAGTACAAAATGCTAAATTAAGGGGTGGAGGTCTGAAGGTTTGTCTATCGAAGGTAGTCAACGTGTTTGCATTCTTCCCCAGTGAAAATAAAGATCGTCCAACATTATGTTCTTCCAATAGATACTCCGCTCAGGGATATAGGGTTGCTTAAACCGCTCTTTTCTATATCTCGGAAAAAGGCCAAATCAACCAATGGGGGGGGGGGGGGTTGGAGTTGTTGCAATTATTGACTATTTCCTATTTCTTTTATCCCTTTCCTTTTCTTTTTGTCTTGCAAATTCAATGTGATTTGGGACCATTTGCCAACAAACTACTTTTGCTTTTTGGTGTATGTGGAGAACTTTTTTCAATTAGATTCCATTTAATGAAGATATGATTATAAGTTAGTTAGGAAGCATAAAGATTTAAAATGTTGGTTGTGACTTGTGAGGTTGCAAAAGGTAATTAATTAAAATTAACGTTGGGCCGAAAGAATAAACCTTTTGCTAATATTTAATTATTAGAGTAAACTAATCATTCCAAAATGATAAAAAGTATAGGGTTGACTTTAGAGGTCATGTTAATGATCATTTTGCATTGTTCAATCAATTGGATTCCACCTTGTTACTATTTATTTAGAGTATAATATATTTTATTTATCATCACATTTTACTAAATAATAATAATAACTTAAAAATATTAATTAGAAGAATATCTACAATCATATAATTATTAAAATGCTTTGCCCCAACAAATGAGGAACCATGAATGGTGAGCTAAAATGGTATGATATTATTGGCTTTATTTTGTTTATTATTTCTTTTAATCATTAAAGGATTTTTTTTATGTAATTTTAAATTCTTGCTATCATTTAAAAGTTGAGGAAACTCATATTCTTTGGCATATCCAAAATATGATTCTTCTAAATTGGCTTCAAACTAAAGAAAGGAGAAGTCATTCCTCTCTAGTTTATTCCCCTATCTCTTGAGATACTTATAAATCTCATGAAAAGTTACTTGCAAGGCGACATTCTTCGTATGAATATGATAAAGCAAAGAATTGACATGAAATGAATGAAGTTAAAATTGATCTCGAACAGAATCTCAAAGATCATGAGTTTGAGTTTTAGATTTGAAATCACCTATCACCAACACATATAAGACTTTCTAACATAAATTTAGATATAATTAAATTTCAATACAGATATCATCGAATTCTGAACATCATTGAAAACCATCACAAAATGGAGGCCATAAAAGTTGAGTGGAGGCTCTATCACTAATGGAATTTCCCACAAAGCTATAGGTATTATATTCTCTTCAAAAATAACATAAGGGGAAAAAAGAGAGAATATATTCCACTTATAATAAGAAGAGACATGTCACACTAGATGGGACCTTGAAGCACATAGAATAAAAGAACATTCTTTTGTCTATATATCTTACAATTATTGGTACAACAAATGCACATATGTGAAATTATTGCCATACCCAAAACCTTATAATTGCCAAGAACATGTACTCCCTATTTGTTAGGAATATTTTCATAAGGTGAAAGTACAATTTTTCAATGGTTTTTTTTGGTACACAATTTTTTTTTCATGAGGTTGATAAATAAAATATAGGGAATTTGCAAATAAAACACAATAGATATTTGTAAAATTATAATTGTTTTGTTTAAATTGTAAAAGGGCATAAAAATTATGACAACCAATTGAATCAAATGAAGGTTAAAAGACAATTCGATTCATCAATCTAGAAACATAATAAAATAAGATTATAGGATTTTTATCATTTTTTAGATAACAAATCAGTGTCAGATTACGATCCATTAAAGGATACAATCAAAGAAGTGTTTTTCATTTTATGTCAGGTTACAATTCATTAAAGAATACAATCAAAGAAGATTCTAGAATTTTTATTATTCATTTTAGAATATGAATTGATATCAAATGAAAGACGATTCTCTACGACAATCGAACTATATACCTTCTTACTTTAATATTTTAACAATACCATAATAGTCAAGTGCCTTAGAGAATTGGCAAATGAAAAATTTAAGACTTTTTTAGCGTATAATTATCACAATGTATACCAAATTAAATGAAATCACATCATACTTATAAGAGACTATCAACTTTTAAGCATAAATTTTTAACCCTAGGGATTTTTCATGAAATAAGGTTGCCCTATGGACTCATAATTAATAATTTCCTGCCTTCAAAGAAACTTTCCAAATATGTACAACAAAAAAAAATGTAATTTATTCTATATATTATCTACTTGAAAAACAATGTAACTTACTACCTAATATGTGGGGCAATATTATATTCTTGAAAGTGTGTGCAACATTCATGCATGCTTCCAATTTCTATAATCATAGACAATCATAAATACATTTAATTAATGAAATTAGCTATCAAAATCTCCATACAATTTTCTGTAAAATATGTTGGTTTTCAAAATTTTAAACGTTTCTTCAAGCATATAATATATATTTTTTCGAAAAAATCTTTGTTAGTAATTTAAGTATGATTGTTCTAGGTAAGTGGGGTTATATTTTGACTAAAACAACAAATCATAAGATTTGTTTTTATTTAATCAAACAAAAAAGGAAACTGTTGTGAAATGCATACCTTCGTTGACATTTTCTGATTTATAAAAGTAAGATTTGCCTAATCTTCTTGCATTACTAATTCGGATTTTCTAGTAATAATAAAACAAAAATTAATTTAAATAATTGCTACATTAATATAATTTTTTCAACCATCTTTAATATTGGATTTTTCAATGGGAGAAATCCTTCCTACGTCATATTGCCCTCAATGAAATTTATTTAATTAACATATTTAAAATATTATTTTTTAAGAATTAAATCGGTAATTTTGTGATAGAACTCTTATCTTTAAAATTTTAAAAGGTGTAAAGTTTTACTCTCAGTAAATCCTCACATGGTGAACAAATACCAGCGCAGATACATCATACCTAATCTATATCAATTACATACTCAAACATATATCTTAACAGATTTGAGTATGTAATTGGTATGAAATGAGTATAATGCATATATCTATTATAACTTGTAATTAAATTGTTAAAACCGTTAATTCCTAGAACTTGTAATTCACTATCTAATGTTACAACTCATAATAACATATCTAATATTTGTCATTTTAGCAAATCATAAGATAATGCAAGTGAAATGTGGTAGATAGATGGATCTGAACCTCTGCAAGGCCCAACAGCATCTTAGTGGGCTGGTTTGCGACTCCGACGGGCTTCCTCCTAAAATGGGCTGGTCTTGCAAGATTTCTGGGCCCATTACTGAGGTAACCATAGACAAATTATATTGTATGATATTTATGAAAGTTTTGTTATGGAAATATTACCAAATTACACTTTGTTGATCATATTTTTCATTATTTTCCATCTATTTTTAAAATTTTCAAAAGTCTCTTCTTTTTCATCTAAATATATTAATTCGTAATCTGGATATTTGATTCTTAAATTATCTCTATATAAATGTATCATGCTTTAAATGTTACCCGTTGAAATAATTTATCTGAATTACTGAATTAATGTGTCCTAATTACTCTATTTTTAAAGAGATTTCTATAAATTGAAAAAGAATAGGAAAAAATAGTAATTTACTCTTTACACTGTGATTTATGTATATTATACTTAATTATAATGCCTCTACTTTCTGTTTCTACTGGATATTAGACTCTGGATGTAAAGGCATAATTCAGTTGCCGCTGGCCAATAAATCATCGTTAGAAGAAAATCTATTATCACTAAATATTTCTTTTATAATTTGTGCATTGTTGTACATGATGTCTTTCTTCAAAAAGAGAAATAATTAGTATATATCATCTTGTAAATGAAAATCGAAACCATCAAATCTTTTTTTTTTAATTTCTCACTTAATATCGGATATTGATATTTGTATTGAGTTCAATTATGTCAGGAGAAATTAATAGGTCTTATCAAATACATTAGAAAAATAAAACAAAAATATCAAGGGGACAAGTGAATCTAACATGGACTAAAATGTCAATAGTAGTGGACCAACAAGTTTTGAAGAATTGATGAATGCGTGAGGGACTATAATGTTCATAATTATAGTCATGTCTATTTGAAATTATCAAATAACAAATTTAAATGTTAAATGATAATGTTATATACCTGAAACATATCAGGTATTTATTGATTTGATGCGGTTTCTTATCGTAACGATGGTAATGGGGTAGAGCAGGGTGAGTTTAAAGTTATATGTGCGAGATGGGTGCGGGGTAGGTTGAAGGAACTACTTTTAAAATTAATGCGGGGC
>JAPFFP010000103.1:21313411-21318413 GCA_026153255.1 Solanum medicagineum | reverse complement strand
TTATTTATTTTTCTGTCCAGTTATAATTCCGCAAGTGCTTAAATTGGGTTGAATCGTTATTCAATCTGCACAACAAACATAATCTTAACTAATTAAATAGATGTCTCTTAGTTTTACCAAACAAACTTGAGTGTTAAATAAATCTAAAACTAATATACTTCATGCTTTAAACTTGTGATTGCAACTTATTTGAAGTCGATTTTTGAATATCATCATATTTTTCAATAGTAACATATCATTTCCAATACCAATGTTCAGTCCACACTTTAGTCATATCATCAATTGGAACCCCTTTGGTCTCCGGGAGGAAGAAGTAGATGAATAATGTCATGATTGCGACGAAAGCCGCAAAAAATAAGAAGAGTCCAAACTTAAAAGGAACATAGCATGACAGTGAAAATTTCAACAATGAAGAAGGTGAAAATCATATTGATCAGCTTGACCGGCCAATCGGACCTCAAGGGGAAAATTTCACTAGGGACTAACCACCCTAGTGGGCCCCATGACCACCCGAAACTGGCCACGTAGATGCAGCTGAATGCCACACCACATGCCGCGTACCATACTGGCAATGTCCCTGGATCGCAACTTGTTCCAAACTTCAGTCCAATTGAAATCGCGATAACAATCTATATATCCCAAAAAAAAAATTAATACACTATAGTACAAATATGTTGTTTCACAAGTTAAATAAGAAAGAAGATAAAACTATAATAACAATATTCCAATACAGTGACCTTCCAATGCAATTGAAAACAACTATATACTCCTTCCATTTAAAAAAAAAAAATTGACCTACTTTTCTTTTTGGACCCATTTCCTGTTTTAGCAAGACTTTAACTTCAACTTTCCAAATGGCATGTTTAAAGGACATTTTAGTACATTTGACATAATTTAAATTTAGGACTACAAGATTGAAAAATCTTCTTTGTTCATATCAAAATTAGATCATTTCTTTTTAAACAAATGGGGTACTATTTTCACACTCATCAAAAAGGAATGGCCAATTGAATCACTTTCTTGTTAAAAAGGGGACAAAAGAGGTTGTCTGACAGATGAATGAAGAATAATTTCGTACCAATTCAAATAGTTAAGGGATATTTTAGTCCCTTTCTGCATTTCGAAAATAAAGAAGTATTTACCTAACACCAAGTTAAAGTAAAGGTTCACACTAATCAATTAGGAATAACTAGTGTGAAAAGTTAGGTTATTCCAATTCTATAAGATATGCAACTGAATACTTGCTAAAAAGGGGTGAGGGGGCAAATTTTTTTATAAAAAATGAAAACTATTTTTTCAACACGAAGTTAATCAAAGGGCAAGTTCGGTGCACTAAAGCTCACGCAGTCCAAGGTCCAGAGAAGCACACAACCACAAGAGTCTATTGTACGCAACCTTAGCTTGCATTTGTGCAAGAGCCTGTTTCAAAGACAACAACTTTACCAATTACTTCAAAGCTCCTCTCATAACACGAAGTTAATCAAAGTAAGAAAAAGTAACTGACACACAAACATTTGAATGCCACCTTCAAGAAACAGAGCTCTTCTTCCAACTCTATCAACAGTAAGAAGTGAAACAATGGTAGCAACAAAGTTGACAAGACCAGTAATAACAGCAGACATAAGTGAAGCAGTATCCCCAAAACCAATCGTCTTAAAAAGGACAGGCGCGTAAAACATAATAACGTTCATCCCAGTTAACTGCTGAAATGTTGGAATCAACATAGAAAACATCAACTGGGCCTATATTGTTTATCTTTAAACAAATTCCTCGAAGGACTTTCCACTTGTTTTGATCTTTTACTTGCTTCAACCAAATCATCAAACTCTGCATCAACATTATCAATTCCCCTGATTTTTATCAACCTTGATTGGCTTCGCCCTCTTTACCACGTTCAATTAAAGAACTTACTGTATCAATAATGAATATCAATGCAGGTACTCAAACGCCAGCCCCATCCGCCTTCTATTTTCGCGGAAAAATAATTGAGAATATTTGCTCCGAAGATTCCAACTGTGATTGAGAGCTGAAGACTGTATTCAGCCCGCCATGGTACCTATATTATCCTACTATAGTTTAAAAAAATTACAAGTAATAGCTATAGTTCAGGATTTTATTACTATTTTCTCTCTCGTCTCTCTCTTGCCAAATATACAAATACATATGTATACCAATTGCATATATATTTCATAGATATACATATTCAATTCAACATATTAATATACAATTGGCCTCTTTCCCCTCTCCTCTCTCTCCCAATCTCGCTTACCAGAATATATGTGTGTGTGCGCACACTATACAACTATATGACAGATATACACATATCATTTGATAAATATAAACATGTAATTCGCCTCTGTCTCGATCTCCCTTGCCTCTCTCATCTCCTATAATGTGTAGCTAAAACTCGTAATTTTAGTAAGCTATAGCTATTTTTTACCTTATTATGCTTCAAATATATGCTCTTTCAGTATATGTATAATATGTATATAATAAGTGTATCATCTATGTATTTCGGCTAGAAAAAATATACCTGATTAGCTAAACCAATGCCAAAACCAAGAAGGATTCTACCAATAATGAGCATAGCAACAATTTGTGGCACATCCATTAACAATAGCACCAATTAGGAAAAGAGCCACCAGAAAGCATAGACAATTTTCTTCCCATAACTTTAGTGACATTTGCAGCAAACCATGAAGCAATAAGTGCAGCCACATATAGAGATGATGTAAACAATGTCACTATTGGGCTGTTGAATTTGCAGTACTGATTTGTTGAAACTGTGCGTAGTACTTCCTTTGCATACACATCTTCTCCAAGAATGATGGCATTGATGTCACTCCCCTCAGTAAAAAAATTTATACTATGTTAAATATTATTCGACCGTATATAATAAATATTTATACAATCAGATAAGTTATTAATAAAACTCTTCAATCATCCTAGTAACCTAACAACATAGGGACAAAAGATATCTAGTCCTAAGGAGCCAGGATTTTCACTGAAAGTGTTCAAATAGTAAAACTAGGGACAAAATATATTTACATGACGAAACCAAAATTTTCACTAAAAGGATTCAAATAGTAAATCTATTCAATCATCTCAGTAACCTTGACAACATAGGACAAAATATACTTAGTCCCAAGCCATGGCAGAACCAGAATTTTCACCTAGAGGGCTCAAAATTTAAACAAGTAGAACCATAATTTTCACCAAAATTTGATCGAGTAGACTCACGAACTAGTCGAATGGGGTTTAACATCTACTGTATGTAGATGAAAAAATTATTTTAATCATGTATAGATAATATAATATTCCACCGAAGAAGTTTCGAATTAATCCCTCAAAATAATGTAGCTATGCCTCTGGTGCCAAGAGGTGTCACACATGATAGGGGCGGATATACAATGCTCCAACTGGTGTCTTAGGACAGACAAAATATACCTTGCGTCCAAACTTTCACCTTGTCGATAAAAAAAAAGTCTGTCATCTTAGCAATTTACTTCATCTCTTCAAAATCGACAACGCTCACGAAAAATTCACAAATACATGACAACAAAGCAACAAAAACATACTCCTTATCTCGTGAAAGTAAAGAGACAGTTTCAGCAAGACTCTTGGATTAACAAAAATATATGATATTGAAAGAAAAAAAACGCAAAAAGTTAAAAATAATTATTAACCTGAAATTCCAATGTCATAACCAAAGATTAAACCACCCATAGCAGCAACAATACAAGTAACCAAGACTTTAGAGGTAAGTTTTCCAGGATATGCCTTGCCATTTTTTGGCCCTATTCCACCTCCTCCTGCCATCTTTTATTTTTTTTCTATCAATATTGAAAAATATATATATAATATATAGACTCTAAATTTTACCCAAATTTATATTCTTGCATAAAGCGTTTTTTTCCTATTCAAACACTAACTATATCATACGGATTTCATTTCATGCTTATGGATAAGGTTTTATTTTTTAAAAAAACTTATTTTGAATAGTTAAACAGTGAAATTAAAAACAAAAGTTATTATCCGTACATAATCCTGACACGTATTAGAATGGTTTATTAATTAATTATAGTAAATAATATTTGAATTTTGTACAAAGTTTTATCCAAAGTGAAACTCCAATCCTACTATATTTATCTATTAGCAATTATATTTTCACAAATCGAATCAGTTCCTAATATATATTCTTGTATGAATAAGTATTTGTTTTAAATTTTTTTTCTGGAAATTTTAATTTATACAATATTTTTTCTCTAAATAAATTCTAGTATGACTTTTAAGTACTATCATCTTCAAAAAAATCAACTTTAAATGAAACCAAGTTTAATTGGCTTAGTGGTTAACTCACTAAATCGCTTAAATAAGTGTCGAGGATTCGACCCAACCTTATGCATGCAACAACCAATAATAATAATAATAATAATCAACCTTGAGGTGATACGAGATTTGGCTTGGACTCTACTTTATTAATTAATTCAAAATATTAGTACATAAAAATTTAATTGGGCCTTCTATTATACAAGTCCATCTCCAGCTAGCCTCATTTTCTTTTGTTTATGCTTTAGTGATGAATGAGTTGGCAAATTTTTTTATTTTAGTGATGGATAAATTGACCTGATTTATTAAGTAGAGGATCAGAATAGAATATTTAAAGTAGTGCAAATTTAGTGAGTCTTGTCATTCAACCTGTTTCCAAGAGAGAAAACTTTAGTATTTTGGGTCTGTTATCTAGAGTAATGGCGACATTGATGATGAAGTCACGCATCGAGGCAGCATGAATGAAATTGAGTCTTGCCTTTGGAGTATTGTATGATAGAGGATAACAAGGGAACTTCTACAAATTTGTGGTTAGATCGTACGTCTTTGCTATATGGGGTGAAGTGCTAACCAGTCAAAAATTTGAAGATGTATGTTACGGAGATGAAGATATTAAGAGAGATGTGTGGATATACGAGGAATAACAAAATTAGGAATAAGGTTATTCGATAGA
>JAPFFP010000103.1:21271526-21302943 GCA_026153255.1 Solanum medicagineum | reverse complement strand
ATAAAAATATTAAATAATTTTTAAAAAATAAATAAAAATATTAAATTAAAATTATCGAATTCAGACAAACCATAAAATACTAGCTTCGCCATGTGAGATGGAGGTGCAAATTAATATTAGTTGCATTAATAAATGCGTGAGTGGTACATACAAATTAATATCACAACTATGAGTTTCTATATACAGTAATAATATGTAGTCTTAATAGTGCAAATAAATTTAAGTCCATCACTAAACATATCTTGAGGTCTTGTTCATGTGTTCACTAAGAAAATATATATACATTCTCACGTGCAAGTTTTATTCTTTTTTCATGTGTTAGACTAGTGAAAATTCTTTTTAATAATAAATTATAATTAGATTCGATTTCAGAACCTTAGCATTGCTTGCTCTAATATCAATCAAGTTAAACAAATGGCTATTAAGTCGAACAATCATAAAAACTAGCTTGAAAGGCAAAGTTTGTCCACACCATATTAAGAGATCATCTCCATCTCCACTATCGATGTAAAAAATTTTCACACAAACACCTTCCGCTTATATCGATTGAACATCTGAAGCATGTGTAATTTAATAGGAGACTTTAACATCAAAAAATAAGAATTGAGATAGTTTCTACTCTGATATCTCGAGAAATAGTATTGATCTATTTAGCTCATATCTCAAGCAAATCTTCTTTTTTTTTTTTGTTTACTTTTTTTTTTCTTAGTAAATTTAGGTGAAGGAAATTGTATAGTAGGCATACAACAAAGAAAAAAGAAAAATATATTTGAAAATATTAATAATTTTAGGCCCACCACATATATAATTGGATGTTGACACAACATAAATTAAATAACCTAGTAAGTTCCTACATCAGACATGAACATCTAAAAGATAGTAACTAGTGATCAAGAAGGACAATATTAGTTTAACTTCATAAATCTTTTGTTATTGTCAATTATAAATATTTGTACGAATTACGTTAGAATGCTTTCATGTGCTTATATTATTGTTTTTAAAAAAAATATAAAATTCATCGATTCATCAGACTTTCATGACCTTCCGTGATGATGGAGAGTTTAGCATTGACACTTATTTTATTTATCAAAAAATCAAAAGAAATACATAAACTTTGAGTATAACATTTGAATTATATGTTTTGATTAATTATAAGTCTATGCATAACATTCAATTATGTTTTTTTATATCCATGAATATTTCTTTTTAAGTTCAGAGATCCATTGCCTTCATGGCATTTAGGTGTCAGGATTACAAATTAATTTTTTTAAAAATAACCATTGTGTTTGAGCGAGTTTATGTATATCACAATTGTTTCATAAGATATTTTCTATTTTTCATCAATACAAGTGTCAAATAACTCTATCCATCAAGATTTTGAACACATTGAAGTAAATTGTAATAAGCATATTTTTATAAATGCAATTAACTAAAGCAAACATGCTTATGAGTTAATATCCAATATATCCTGATATCAATCTCTTTTTTTTTCTCTTTTTTCCACTTGATGTCACGTATCCTTATTGAAATACGATTAAATTTGAATTTGTACCAAAAAATTACATATTAGAGTAAAGAATTTTATAACAGACCGTGACTTTATATCAATTTATATTAAGGATGAAGGAGTTACCTATCATCCCACCACAACTCTTATTGGTTCCGAATCTTATCGATAAATTTAAACTTGTCAACCTTTTAAACAGTATACAACTAACTTCTCTAACAATTACAACTATATGTATCCATCACAAATTTTGAAAAAATAGACCTTTTTTCTTTGGGTTGGGGAAGGGTGGGGGGCACCGCATATGTAGAAAAAGGAGCGGAGAAGACAGAATAACTATTTTACTTTGACAATGACGAGTGTAGCTGGATAACATAATAAAAATGTATCGAACTGCAAATTCTTGACGTATTGGGGGGTGGGGGGTGTTTTGAGGGAGTAGGTAGAAAGGTTGGCCAAGTGACAAACTAAATTTGTCTAATTTAGACAACCTTTTTTAGAATAGATTTGAAAAGAAATGAGTAGAAGAAAAAGTAGTTTAATTGTCAATATGATGGAACTAAACAACATAATCTACTTGGAATCTCATAGCCGAAATTCTAATAGTCGTTGAACAAATTATAACTCTTTGACTTTATTTTATAATCCATGGCCGACATCTCCACTATTTCTCCTAAAATAAAATAATTGCTAAGTAATTTATTGTTAATCTATTATGATAAGGTCAAGTCTGATACATCAAAGTTGTTGCTGTGTGCAGGATTTGGGAAAGGGTCCAATCATAATAAAAGTCTATTATACGTTGTTTTACCTTATGTTTCTGCTAGAGGTTGTTCCCAAAGCTTGAATTGGTGACTTTCTGATCACATGGTAGCAATTCATTATTACGGTAATGAATGATAACTAAAGATGATCAATTTTGCCATATGATTTATTCATAGCTAAAGTTATATTTCGTTTTAGTTTAAATTTAATTGTTGTTCTGACTTAACTTAAATTTTAGAAAGTTTGAAAGACATAAAAAATTGCTAGATATATTTTTCTAAACGATTAAAATGGAAAGTAGGAGAAATATATTAAAACTAAGAAAGTGATATTTGTTCACACTTAATATTTATATTAAATTACGTTAGCTTTGGAAGCTAAAGTGTATTGTTTTGTTAGGAAAAGAAGTGCACTTTAGAGAATGAAATGATTAGCCAAATTTATGGGGAAGAAATAAGTATTTTGATTAGTAGTATTAACTATTTAAAAAGTAGCTTCTTAAAAAAAAAAAAAGTGATCTAGATTAATTTAATTTTATTGGTGGGAGGGGGGGATTGTGATTTTAAAATTTACATTTTTTAAATTAAATTTAGTAATAAATTCTCTTTCATAATTTGACACATCCAATCACTTTTTAAATATATTGGTCAAACATAAATAATTAATAAAAGTATTTCTTAAATTATTTTTTTCAAAAAACACTTTCGACCAAAAAGTATTTCTTAAAAAAAATAAACTTGGTCAAAGTAAAATTGAAATATTATGCATTAAACGATTATAAACTAATAAAAAATAAATTTATCCATTTTCTGACATTTTTTTTCCTTATTGTCCCCCTCTTATTTTCCTCTTAATTAATTCATACTTCACTATAAAGCAACATCAATTTTTCTTGATATTCATAATAATATCCAACACTAATCAATTGGACAGGAAAAATAAAGTATGTACAATTATTTTTTACTTAATTAGTAGTATATTAATTTATCTTTTCCTAAATTCTTACAGTGGAATAATTTGTTAGAAAAATATTTTACGTGCTATATAAATTTTGTTTCCTAGTTTTCTTGATAATAACTTATGTGATAAGAAATAAGATTTCTTGCTTAATTATATTTTAAATTTTAAAATATAATCATTTCAAATGTGATTTACAACAACAACAATAAAATCCCACGAGTAAGGTTTGAAGAGGGTAAAATGTATACAAACCTTACCACTACCTTATAGAGATAGAGATGCTGCTTTTGAAAGACGTTCAACTCAAATATATCAGCCCCAAAATAGAAAATACGATATATGAGAAAATAATAACTAGAGTGGGAAGTAATTGAACACTTATAAACACAATAAAAGTAGAAAAAAAACTGACGGACAATAACAACATAATATATAAAGACGCGACTAATGCTACTCTCCTACTATAATATCACAAGGCAAGACATCCTACCCCGGCTAGTCTACTAACATTCTACTATATAATGATTTAATTGCTATGGAATTTCTTAATCTTTTAAAAGAACAACAATATATTCACTGAAATTCCACAAGTGGGGTGCGAAGAAGATAAAACATACGTAGATCTCACTAGTGCCTCATAGAGCTAGAGAGGTTGTTTACGAAAGAATTACCAAATTTATTAATTTAAATATTTTCAATAGAGAATTGCAAGCAATCAATGAATCTATTCTTACTACTTAAAAAAAGAAAAATTCCTAACATTTTTTAATGATCAAGAAGATGTTGAATATGGATAGCCGTTATTGTTGGAAGACTTGAGACAATTGGCTCTTTAATTTTAAATTTAATTTAAAAAACTTATAATTTACTAACTACCCAAATCTTCTTTTTCTCTATATTTGACAATTCAAAGTCCATGATGAGAAGAATCTGAAGAATTATTATAACAAATTATTCCTTTTTTGGGAAGTTGAGGATATCAACTACCCTTTTAATAAACAATATTTTTCCTTTTAAAAAAGTACAGATATACTAATCCTTTATTATGAAATGCTCCACATTCACAAGTTCAATGCATCTTCTTTTTCTTCCATTTTTTTATTGTTTAATTTTTAATTTCTTTTTTAATTTTTACCTTTCTTATATAGTACTCTTTCCATCAATCTTGGATGGAGCCAAAGATATTTTTTGATTTTGGAGTATGATGGAATAAAGCAAAATGGCTCTTTAAACTGTCTGTGCTTCTTTCAATTGTGAAGTAGCAGTTAGTCAATGCAACTTTCGACGCTCATCATGGGTCATCCAGAAACAGTCACGCTATGTTTTTAAACATAGGGGTCAGGCTGCGTACATCCGACCCCCCCTTACCCCGCAATGGGCGGGAACCTTTGAGGCATTAGGGTAATGTTGTTGTTGTACCTCCTTCTTATATGGTACCAACTACTATACTAACAAACAAAGAATAATTACCAAAAAAACAAACAAACAATAATACTTTGGGAAATAGGAGAGAAAAAAAATCAATATATAGCATCCAAAGTGGCTGACATAATTATATTCTTCTTTTAATAAATAATTATTATACTCTCTCTATTTTTAAAAAATGACCCGATTTGACTTGGCGCGAAATTTAAGAAAATAAATAAGACTTTTTTATTTATTGATTCTAAATTAAAGTTATGTAAAATGTACCAAAATATCTTTTAACATTGTCGCCTTAAATATGTCACGAGGAAAGTTGAAATTGAAATATTGCAAAAAAAAAGGAAAAAGGTCATCCTTTTCGAATGTCCAGGAGGGGAGCTACATTCACCCAAGAGTGGTCAGATGAACACCCTTCGTCGAAAATTTTTTCGAATATATAGGTTAAATATAAATGTTTTGATGTATATCAATTGTTGAACACCCTTGATACAAAAATATCACCTACCTATATTCTAAAAGTATGAACACCCTTGATGAAAATATTGGCTCCGCGCCTATTCGAAACAGACTAAAAAAAAGAAAGTATGCCATTCTTTTTGAAATGGAGAAACTATTATTTATTTGATCAATATATAATTTTAATACGTGTCAAAATAGGAGAATTAAGATGAGGCCCCCTCCCCCAAATTCAAAAAATAAAAGATGTTTTAATGGTTTAATAACTCATGGCTATAATTGTGATAACTTTATCTTTTCCCTTTTTAGATACTAATAATCATCCCAAATCATACCTCGATAAATTTCTTCAAGAATTGTCGGATTAAAAGTTTGGGTTTCTTTTCTTTTAATTGATTGTTACTATGAAGAACTTTTAGCCTTTTGTTTTTTTGTCTAAATCAAAAGGGAAAAAAAAATATTATAATTTTCTAGAGTTTCAATTTAAAAATAATTAATAAAGAATGTAATTTTTTTTTAATAAATATTATAATCCTAAACCACTTGGGATTAATTTTTTAAAGGCCACTTTTGTGGCCTAGTATTTACAAATTGGCCTCTTTTTTTAAAATCAGATATGTGGTTCAAAATTATATTACTAGTCTAGATTTTTAATTTTATCAAATTTTTTTAATATAAGATGTCAAAAGTGACTAAGTTTGAAGATTTTCAATGACGCTAAGTCAAATTAATCGACCTATTAAAGTTAAGATATAAGCTTTTAAAAGGAAAAAAATTGGCTTGGAATACAAAAACAAAAAATTATTAGTGCATATGAGTACGAGAGAATCATACATGTTAAGTAATTATATTCCTGATCCAATTTTTTTGTTTTTAGAAAAATGTTAATATTTATTATGCAAAAATTATTTAATGAGATAATCTTAAAAAATCACCTAATATTTTATTGTATTAATTAAATCCTTAAATACCAAAAAACAATAATAGCAGCAGCAACAAGACCACAATAATTTCATGATTGTGTAATTGACCAGTGGATTATAAGCTTTTAAAATTATATGCAGACATTTAAATTTTTATGTTATATAAAACTATAGGTTAAGTACTAAATTCAGGAAATATTGGTCCTTGTAATCATCCAAGTTTGAAGACAAGTAATCATTAAAATCTAACACATTGATTTATGGTCCAACTTTAATTAGGTGAAATAATTTAGTCATCCTACACAAGATGAGCCACCTTCATTAGTGCAATATGCATTTAGATATTCAAATGTGGGATCAAGGCCAATATATATCATGTTATATGTCAAATTAGGTGGTGTATCAAGTCAAAATAAAAGATCAATCAAAATATTTTCAACTTCTAATTAAGGTGTTCTGATCGATCAATTTATCGAAGTGAGAAATGAAATTTTATTTTAGTAAGAAAAAATAAGGAATTTTCGCATATAGCTACTTAAAAATACTTTAATTTTGCTTCATAGCTATAGTTTGAATAATTATATATTGTAACTATAGTTATAGCAACGTTTGTATGATTTGTGCAATATTTGTATACGTTTGTATGATTCGTTATACAATTCACAGTTTTCGTATAGCGTTTGTATATTTCGCTATATAAATTGATTCGTCCACAACTTTTGTGTAATAATGCACAGGGGTTATATAAATTGCGCGAATCATACAAAACTCAAACTGTAATTACAACTATATGTTTGTTGTGAGCCGTAATTAATTTAAAGTATAGCTATGTTAGTTAATTAATTAGTATATATTTACTTATCTGCATAATTTTTCTAAAAATAAAAACGAATCTAATTATGAAGTCTCACTAGGGTTGAGGTGGAGAGTGAGGGTGGGAAGGAGGGGCGAGGGTGTAGTTCTGAGTTTGGGCTCTTAACACTACAACACTTTTGTTGTTTTGGGCCATAGTTGAGATCCAAGTTTCAAGTCAAAACCAAATGTAGCCCACATAGGATGTCATTTTGGACCATGTTACTTTCAGTGATTAGGATATATTGGGCTGTTGTACATATATGGTCAAAAGCCCAATTAGGTAAACTGGGCTGTTGAATTGGTTTAGAAGAAATTTGAGATGAGTTTAGTTGAGTGTTAAGTTAAAGTTCAATGAGATTAAATGAGATGAGTGTTGAATAAATTACTCACTTGAGGTATGAGCGTAATAGATATATTTTTGGAGTAGTATTGAGCATCAATTTGAATAAGAGTAGAGGCAACTCAAACCTCATAAATTACATAGGAAGTGTAAGATAGGATCATGATCATTAATTGGGGCAACTCCTCAGCCTCATCGAGGCTTTTTATATGGATATATCCCTGAGTTAAGTTTGTGTCTCTTACTTTGGTCAAGTATTGGATGGTTGTGGTAACAACAATAGTTCATTGTAACATCAATAGCTCATACGTGATGATTTGTCGATTCGAGAAACTCCCCAAGGGTAAATAATACTATTTTGTTGATATTGCATTTATTTTAGTCTACGTATGGGGCATGCTTTTATTTCTTATACTTGCATGTTTTATCTTGAGTTGAGTACTTGCATTATTGAGCGTATTCTGAGTTTGTTTCCATTCAACTATTTTACAGACAATACACTCCACCTATTAACGTCATTCGACGTTGCATTGTTTTATCATGTGCTAGAGATCCTCAGTAAATATTTCGTTGATGATTCATCCTCCCAACATTTGGTGAAATCTCCTTGATTGAAATCTTTTATTTGAGTTTACGTTTACTTGAGTAGTTCTTTTGAGGCAGTCATGAGTTTGTTGTTGACTTCCCCACCTTCTTATGATTAGTTTAGAGCTTTCATAGGCTGAGTCAGATAATATCATACGGTCTATTCTTGAGAAACTATTACTTTGTCATTGAGTTTGCAACAGTGAGTTATTTATGAGTTGATTGTTTTCTCAATCTATTATTCATATTGACTTTGATAACTGAGTTGCCCACTTGAGTTAATGTATGTTTTGTCTGAATCTTTTGCTGAGTGAGCAAATCAGATCAAAAGTTTACTTGGAACCAATAATAATTTTTGAATTTCAATCACGTTTAAGGCTTGACATAAATACATCACGTGAAGAGTTAGAATAAAAGAACCGTCAATATTGAAAAAATAATCTCTTTTTAACAAATAAAAAAGGATTGAATAATAGAATGAGCCCAAAAGGGTGGGAATGTTACAACATATAGACTAGGTAACCTAGCTAAGTGCACCCCTATGTATTATAACTGAGGCAAGTGTCACCTGAAGAAACTTAAAAAAATCAAACATCATCATTACCTAAGATGCACACCTCACGTATCTTGAACTCCCTTCAATGCAATTGTCAAGCAGAAAGAGAGAAAAGTGTAGCCTTCTAATATTGGATTCTTGTGAACTCAATATTTTTTTATAAAAAAATAACTTTATATCTAAAAACTTGATTAAAACTTAGAATATAATATAATAATTTTTTGTGAAAATAACATAAATTCACACAAAAAAATTCGCATCATCATATGCATATTAAAGCCACGTAGGTTGTGATGCACTGGTGAAAGTGTTTCACTCTTAACTAGAAGTTTTAGATTCGAGTCCTTGAAATAAAAAAATTCTTATTGGGAGCTATATTCCCACACAAACTTTGAAATAGGTGATTTGAATTTAATTAGGACTTCACGAACTCCAAACACCGAGTGAAAATGTAATGACCCATTTGATTATTTTAAAAAATTAGTCCTCTTATTTTCTTGAAATATCCCTCTCATAAATTTTAAATAGGTATTTCGAACTATTCAATAGCTACGATTATCTAAGTTACAGGTGAATTTAGATAGTTTAGGTGGGGGACTAAATTGATAACTTATTAAATATCCTATACCACTTATTATATATAGAAAAATTAGTTATTAGGGTTTAATTCTTTTAATATAATTTGAAAAATAAAAGAAAAGAAAAACCGTAATCGAAGAAAGCCGGTACTGCATCAGCTGAGCTTCAATTCGTTTTAAATTTTTGTGCACTCTTGAAGATGGTTAGAATTATATTATCACTACTGTATTGGAATTACTTTGATAAGCAATTTGTTAAGGTTAGAAATAATCTACAGGGTTTTGTTTTTGAGTGGTCAATAGTACTCAACCGTAACTTAGCACTCAACCGTAACTTTAAATTAATCACTTGGAAAAAAAAGCATCCAATATACTACTAAATGATATTAAATTGCTTACATGTGTTTATTATAAATTTTTAAAGCTAAGAATTAATGTACTTATGCGTTGATTGTTGGCACTTAGGAGATTTTCAAACCAATTAGGAAGTGAGACATATATATGTTGCAGTGATTGTTGGATCGAGAGAACATAGGAATTTGCAGCCTCATGATGACTTCATTCTCTTGTTAGTTTAATTACTTCTCGTTTTGATGTTGTTCCACTAATTATCACATTATAATTTAGATTTTTAATATACTGGAATAGACGGTTAAATTATAATTATATTGTATTATATGAAATATCATTAGGTTATGTTATTGGGAGACATTAAGACTTAACCCTAGTCTTGAAATTTAGGAACTTGGCTATAGATAGAGTTGGGTGTCTTTGGTTTGGAAATCTTATTTTGAATTTTTAATTGGTTAGATTGTGGTGCTACGGACTCATCCCACAGTGAGTGTTTCATTATTAAGGCAAGTAAATTTCTTAACCTTTGTTAAGTATATATAAAATCTTGTACTTCTTGTGTGTGAGGTATTGAGTTAGTGTTGATGTTGTACCAAACTATGTTGTTGTGAATTGTGCATTGTATTAAAATAAGTCATTTTCTCATTATTGTGTAAACGTGCCTATTTGCATTCACTTTTGTGACAAGTATACTGTGGACTGAAAAAGAATGAGAATTAAAGAGGATGTACCATATTCGAGGGACGTGTCGCACGCCGCGACAGATGCATGGACTAGAAGTCCCCATCGGTCCCGCACTGTGAGACAGCGGGTGTGTATTACTAGGACAGACATGCATCATTGCATTGCATTGCATTGCATTGCACCTCATTATCATTTATAAACATGTGAGTGCTTTTTTTGGGAAGCTTGTGATAGATGCACTTGATCCCTGGTGTTGTTGATATATAATAGTTGGTGTGGTTATTGAGCTATATGCTATGTATATTGTGAACTGTTAGGTTGGGCTAATTTTATGCAGGTTGTAGTTGTGGGGATTTGACTGGAGTGTTGGGGGTACCTGTATTCTATGTTACTTAATTTTGTGTTTAGTAGTTCACTTGGTGAGTACCGTGTGTTTGGTACTCACCCCTTGCTACAACAATTTGTAGGTTGCGAGCTCGGATTGTCGTGATACTTTCTACTTTTCCTTGTCTGAGGCTTCCTGTGGAGATTGTGAGAGGTAGTTGTTTGCCATCGCAGCTAACTTCTTACTCCTATTTATAATTTTGTTCTATTCTAGAGACAATATCATTTGATAGTTGTGTTTCCTTTCGAATCTATTGTAATACATTAGAACCTCGTGCACGTGACATCAGGTTTTGGGGGACTTTCATTAAGTTGATTTATCATCCGCAATTGAACTTTTATGTTTTTATTATAATTCCGCATTTTAACGTTATAGTTGGGTTGTAGGCTGACTTGTCTTCATGGGAGAAGATGAGTGCTATCACACTTATTTTTGAATCGTGACAGAAAAACCAAAAAGAAAAATGAAAAGTGTATATTAAAGGTCTTCTCTGTTATATTCTACCACTCCTCCTCCTTTAAAGTATCTTCTGTAAATACCGGGGACTTCCATGTCATTGATGATATATATCATTTTGTCGAGAACTTTCACAAACTTATTGGGTGCCATTAAGCATTAATCACATGGAGTGTATATTATTATTGCTCCCTTCGTCTCATAATATAAGGAACTTTTTATTTTACATGGTGATTAAGAAATCATCAATGCATTAGTTAACTTTATCATTTTACTCTTTATTTATATGAATGTATATTAAATTAAGTTAGAAAAAATCATTAATACACTAATTAATGGTAGGGGGTAAAATGGAGAAAAAATAATTAATTCTATCCTAATTTAGTAAGAGCCCTTATAATATGGGATGAATATTTATAGAAAGATGTCCTTATATTATGGAACGGAGGTATTACTTATTAAGAAATACGAATAAACACATAGCTTTTCATTAACATTTCTGTTTGAGCTATCTGCTTCTTCATCGCTATTATATGAGATTCGTCAAAATAATTTACGGGTTTATTAATTTAATATTTTTAAAGCAGCTTGATTATATTATTTGAGCTGCTTTAATTATGATTTTACAATATTAGCCCTAATAAATTATTTTTGTGAATTTCTTAATTTAATATTTCCAAAGCAGCTTGATTATATTTCTTCAGCTGTTTTAATTATGATTTTATAATATTAACCCCGATAAATTATTTTTGTGAGTCTCTTAATTCAATATTTTCCAAGCAGTCTGATTATATTTCTTCAACTGCTTCCAAGTCTAATAACTAATAACTTAAAAATTATAAAATGCATACAAAAAATCTATCCACATCACAAAAATTGAGATAAAAAAATATTTATTCGGCATGTGCGAGCACGGGGCTCGTGACTAGTATAGTCAGAAAGGTGAACTGTTATATCTATTACAAATATTTCTAGATATTTATGTGTCTGTAATAAATTTTATCTGTATAAAAAATAAGTTTGATGTTCCTTCCATTACTCATCTCACTTTTAAGAATTTTTTTTATGATTCGAGGACCATAGTGACATATTTCTACAATTGAGATGGTATGGATCTTCTTGAGATTTATTTATTCTCCATTGATCTTTGTGAATATTTCATGAATTCAGAATTCACCAAATGTCATTTTAAGAGAATATAATATATTTTATAAATATAAACTACGATTTAGGACAGAATAGCGTTCAAGAATTCTAATCGAAATCAAACACATTGTAGAATTTCACAAAATTTTAATATATACATTATGAAAGATAAATAAAGTACTCTTTTAATGTTTTATTTTTTTGGGGGGGTGTTGATATAGATAATGAAATTTGAATGGTATCCTTATATCCTTATTAGAAGAAGTACTCTAGTGTCTATTCTAGTAGCCAGAGGTGTGAAAAGGGCGGGTTGAGTTGAAATAAAAATTGAGTTAGGTTATGATTCGCTTAAATTTACTTTGGATTTAAATGGGATAAAATTTTGATTGGGTCATGACCGACCCAATTTGACAAGTTGAATCTTAATAATTTTAAAATATTATTATTTAGTTTTTATAACAACAATTTGAATTTCAACTCGAAAAAATAAAAATAAAAAGTTACAAATAGATGGATAGATTATTTAAAAATAGATAGAAAACATAAATTACATCAATACAAGTAAAGAATCTTAGAACGGGTTGAAATTGAAAATTAAATTGGACTCAATTGAAGATTCTTTCAGAATTGGCAGAGATTGAACCAATTCAAATTATCTTAATTCCAACCCATAAAATTTTGGATGAATTGGACAAATTACCTATATTTGAGTTAATTTTGACACTTTTGCTAGTAGTCAATAAATAAAGACAAGAACCATGAGATCTGACCAGGTTAAAATTTTAATAAAGATCTTTTTTATTTGTTTACACGAATATTCATTCAAACAATACGAATCATGATCATAAGAAATATATACATCCTTGTTAGAAATTGATACAAAAAAGTAAATATTGTTTTAAAGGCAAAACTCAAGAATAGTTAGATTTTTAATTAGATACAAAAGTCAACCAAAAAAATATTGATCCAACAAAAATATTTCCTATTTAAACTTGTATCTGTATAACTAACCAACTAATTTTATCAATAAAATGTCTATAACATTTTAAATCCAACATATTTCGGGTCATTTTTAACTAAAAGATTTGGTTCAAACTTGATAGATCTAAAGAACCTTTCTCCTTTTGAATTCATAATAGAATTTGGAACTTTGTCAAAAAAAATATTCTTGTAAGTAACCATCATGATCTTTGAGAAAACCAAAGTCATACTCTCCTCCTTAATTAGTATATCATTTTATGCTATAACCTAGTATCCAAATCTTAATAGAGATAAATTTAATTAGATGATCTCTCCTTCATTTGTTTAAATTTGATGAGATAGATATTTATATATGTGCTGATGAAAGGTAATAAAATATATTCGATGGAATAGTCTGAATATATAAGCATAAGGCTTTCACTCCTTAACGAAAAAAGTCTGAACTCCAAGTAATAATTCTATTCATATTGTTGTTCTTATGTGTTAAATTTTCTCCTATCTAGGGGCGAAGCTACAATTTGTTTAGGGGGTTCATCCAAATTCAACAGAAAATTATACTATTCATACATAGTTAAAATATTTTTTATGTATATGTCAAACTCCCTTCAACTAGTTCCTATGTTTATTTCTTTAGATTTTGAACTATCTTCATAAAAATTCTAGCTTCGCTACTGCTCCCATCCATTAAAACCTTCAATTAGGTTAAGACAATACACGTGCCTAACCTATATCTATTGATTAACTACATATATGACGATAGAAGGTAACACATATCTTAGTTGATTAACTACATACATAGATCATTCACGGTGTGATCCATAAGAAGAAACTAAAAGAAAGAATTATACTCTCAGATTTTATTTTTATTTTATGAGATAAAAAAATTATTTTTGATGGACCCGAGTTAGTGCAAATTTCGTCCATGTTATCAAAACTCAACATAATAGGGCAAAAACAATCCCAGCGATGAAACATTTAATGCCATGCAGAATAATCGCTACACGCGCATGACAACTGAGTGTCGGCGCGTGGCAGAAAGAAATCACAGAATATTTTAATGTAACAAGGTCAACTAATGGTCAGTTCCAAGTCTTAACAAGCTGAGATTTGCAATCAAATCACCAGCTAATTCCATTTAATTAAACTAAATTCAAACTCATTAATTTAATCAAACTTGAGATTCAAAAAATCTCTACAAGAAGCATCCATGATTCTTCTTCTTCTACTACTACTTCCACTTCTTCTTCTTACTAGTAGCATTATATTTTGCCAGTAATAGTAAGTTTCTTGAGATCTTCAAATTTGTTCTCTATTTCATCGCACCCCATTGGCCCCCTTCTTAAATTTTCATTCAGTATTTTCCTCTGTTATCAATCAGTTAAAGCTGCAAAATAGTAACAGCTTTTTTGTATTCAGTTTTCTCTGTCTCTAGCTAGTCACACTTAATTGCTCTTTCTGATACGGTTATTATTTCGTTTAGCATTTTTGTCTCGTGAATTTTGAAAATTTCAAACTCTGTGTTGATTATGGATTCGAAAACATTGCCAAAAACATTGATGCTGAAAGATTACCTGTTGGATGATTTGAGTTCCTGCTCGTCAAGCGGTTTCCGATCATATCCGCGCCGGCAATGCTGTACTACTGTCCGATTTCTTCTCGAAATCGACTTGAAGAACAAGTATCAACCTGCACTTCCGCCGCCGCCGTACAAGCCGAATGTTAAAACGATAGTCCGACCAAAACTATCGCCGCCGTCGGCGGCGAAAGCGGCGAAGGTTTCTGCATTTCAGAAAGCTTCTGTTGCGGTGATCAACGCCGTGAAATACCTCCCGTTCGCCGGAGCGAGGTCTTCAACGACGTCGAAGAAGAAGAAGCCGGTAATGAGGACAATTTTTCCGAGGAGTCTTTCGAGAAAGCTGAAACGAAGCTTCTGGAAGAGAGGCAATCACAAGGAGATCTACTGGTGGACGACTTTCAACCGGTTAGATAAAGAGGAACTAAAATCACCGGCATTTTCTCCGGTTGTTATTAGCAAACTCGCTGGAGATTCAAATAGCTCAAAGTCCGTGAGTAAGAGTAAATGTAACAGTAACAGCTGGTCATCAGATAGTGATTTCACTGCTTCAACTGATAATTCACTTCAAACATCAAGCGGTAATTCGGAGGTTCACTCAACGGAAACTGTAAACGACGCCGTTGCTTCGAAGAAATCCGGAACGGAAAATGTGATTTGCAGCAAAAAAGTTGGCGCAACTACCGGCGATGATTCAACTATAAGCAGTCACGGTAGCACTACCAACTCTGCTAACACAAAGGTCAGTTTCTTATTTTCATTATTTTTATTCTACATATTATTAAACTATTTATTATCAAATTATTAACATTTAATCTCGCGACGCTCAAACTTATATAAATTTTGACATATTGATTATAAAAGCAATTTTTCTTATTGCTAGTATAATGCATTTGGTGAAGTAATAGTCTAGTAATTGCGATTTTGTTTCTTCTTCTATTAACCATAATGTCGATTAACATTAAACGTAATTTTAGAAACTTCTACTATATAATTGTTGAAATAAAAGTATCACTAATAATTTTTATCGTTTTAAATAATTGAGAATGAATATTATTATACTAGCTGAACGCTAATATCTTCTAGTAAATTCTTGTTAGGTTGAAGTTTTTGATCACATTGTAGCGGTAAAAATGAGTTTAAATTTTTGAACATGGAAGATGAATTAAAAAAGTGTAAAAAAGGTTTAAAATGATAGACAAACCTAGGGAATTATTAGAGGTATAATTACTTATTCAACTTACAAATATTAAATAAAGTTCGATTCTCAAGGTATAATTAAAGCAGGTAAATTCAAAATTTTGAAATATAATTTTTTTTATTTTCTAAAAAAAAGATGTGTAAGAAATTTGAAGCAATATTGTAAATGAGAATTTTCTAGAGAAATGAATTTTTCACAGCGATAAGGAAGGAGCAAAAAAAGGTGGTAAATGTGGAGAGTACACGTGCGGGGTACTTTTAGGGATTATCACATGCATCTCGATACTGACACCTAATTTACAATCGGGTGATCCAACGGCGTAGATTCCGCTATGTGTTTGTCCCTAGCGGAATCTACGGTCAACAATGTTAGACTAGAATTACTATTGTGGTCATTGAGTTAGTAGATTAATGCCGTATTTAATATATTTTCCAAAATACCCGGGGCCCCCTCTTTTGAGTTTTGACCCTCACCAGTGTTCTGGATAATAATTCGTTGATTGCATTAAACCTATGAAATGTCATTTTCTTATTCTGAAATTTTAAAAAAATTAGGTCGTTCGCAACAACAACAACATATCTAATGAATTTTATAAGTGAGATTTAGGGAGATAAAATATATACATATCTTATTATTATCTTATAGAGATAGGATTGGACTATCTCGAAAGACCCTCAATTCAAATATTTTATTATAATTACGTAACTGAAGTGTGAAAGTAATAGAATATGTATACATCTTACTTCGCTATTTTTATGAAGTAAAAATATTATTTTCGACGACTTTCGACTAAAAAGAAGAGAGATTGTTTTCATAAATTGTTACAAAGAGGTATGGTGTGTTTAGTAATGGTTTCAATCTATTGAGTCCAACGACCCTTTTAAGACTATATGCAGTGGCGGAGCCACGTGGTACATAGGGGTTTATTTAATCCACTTTGATGAAAAATTATACTATTTTTATATGATAAAAATAATTTTTTATGTATATATAATAGATGTCGAATCTCCTTCGATTAGTTCGTGTGTGAACTTCTTAAAATTTTAAACTTAAAGAATATTCTGAATCCGCCATCGCATATGCCATCAAAATATGACGAAAAGTTTGATCGATATTTTAAAGCTTATAATACAAGATAATGCACAGAATGAATGAAAATACATATTAATCAAAGGATTGCAATCTTTAATTACAAGTTCGAGTGATATAATTAAATCTATTTTAACCCTTTAAAAGAAAAAAAAAATTGTTGTGTATATAAGTATCTTCAATCATTCACTATTTTCTTTCTTTTCATTATTTGTGGCAAGCTAAAATTATGAGATATGATATCCATGACATTGTACTTGTGTCGGTCGTGCGTAGGGTATTTGTTTTAAATAACTTGCATAATCATTCAACCTAAAAGAAATATAATTATTGTTTGGACATATAACATTATAGTATTTATTAGCATGTGGGAACATTAATATTTTTCCAATTGTATGTATGCTTGGACCTTGGTAGCTCAAAATTAGTTGTACTTATATGTTTCCTTAGGATAAAAGTTTCTATAAAAGCTAGTCAATTATTATTAGTTACTCAATCAAAATAAACATGTTATTTTGTGATCTGGAATTCCTTTTTTATTTTATTTATTTATTTTTGAAAATAATTTCAATATGGGTAGATAGATGTCACATACTTTGTCTAGTAGTGAAGTTGACTAGGAGTTAGTGTCCAATTACTTGCGGTAGAAACATCCATGGAGAATAGTTGACTTCCTCGTAATTAAACTTGACCATATCTTTCCTATACTTCTTATTTATTTCCTCACATTTCAAGAAATTGCTCTAGGAGATTGGGAACTTGTTAAGGTAATCTAATCTAAGGTAATATTTAGGAAGACTCTATTTTTTAAATTGCAGTAACATATTCGAAGTAATTTCACAAAGTGAGGCTGTAAAGTATGAATTGTACACAATTTTATTTTTGACTTGATGGTTGAGAGGTTGTGTCGAATAGCCCTTCAGCTCAAGAATATATATATTTTGTTTTTAAAAGAAAAAGGTTTCCTTTCGGCTAGTTTCCCTTTTCTTTTATACAAGGTAGATGCAACTATTTAGTTGTTGGTTCATTCAAATCTAGTACTTTATACTCGAATCATAAATGTGCAGAAGTTCATTAAAGTTGCAAGAAGTGATGGCCTAAATTCATAATTTTGAAATACAATAGGTTTAAACTGAGAATTTTAAAGATTGAGCACATAAACTTGTCCTGTATCTGCCTATGCTTCTATAGTTTTTAGTCAATCTTAAAATTTAAAGATGGATTTTACTTTCCACTGATGACAGAATAGTCCCATTGAAGTGGACATAGCAAATAAATTCAAGTGTCTAAAGTATATGGACAATAGCATTTATGAAACTTTATTGAGACTCTAGCTAAGGTGTAGGGGTCATACTGATTAGTATCTTGAGAGCAACTGAACATAATCCAAAGTACATTAAGAGATATATTGGATCCATGTAGACCCCTTTGTTTAATCTTTTCTTCTCTTTTGTCTTTATCTACCAACAACAACATTTCTAGTGATATCTCACAAGTGAAATCTGGGAAGGATGAAATATATGCAAACCTTATCACTAGCTCACAGAAGTAGAGAAACTGTTATCACTTCCTCACAGAGATAGAAAGGCTATTCCATGGAGTTCTTTTGTCTTTATCTAGTTATAAAAATTAAAAGTGTCATTGCTAAAAAAAAATTGCATTCAATATTTGTCTTTTCTACTGGGAAATAATCCTCCAAGATTTCTTCATTTTCCTTGTTATTTTACAGAAACCTTGGCCAAATGAAGAGAAAGAACAGTTTAGTCCAGTGTCTACATTGGATTGTCCATTTGATGATGAAGATGAGGTCTCTTCACCCTTTCAACCTAGATTATCTCACGTCGAAGGTAGAAATTACTATTCAGTCGAAAGTTTATTTGTTCATACATGTAGTGTGATTTTGGATCTTTTATTTGCTCAGTAATATAGTAAGAGCTAGCCAGTTTTTCATTAAACGTTATAGATAGAAATTAAGCGCTTACCACTATGTCAAAGGTTATAGCTGAAGTAAAGGCGCAACTATATTTCTTAATCAAGTCTATCAAGCAAGCATCATGTTCGATCATGACTCCGACCTGGGATATCCCTCCTGGCTCTTGCCACATGCAGGATGTTGGCATTACCCAACAATTTCCTATAATAAATGTTATTCTAATAAAAGATCTTATTTCAGGGACTACCGAGAAACTCATGAAGAAGATCAAAAGATTCGAGTGTCTCACTGAACTGGAACCACTTAACTTAGAAAAACGAATCGCGTCATCAGAATCAGAGAGTGAATCCCCTCTCAACAATTCATCAGAAACTGAAGTTGATGAGGAAGAAGAGGACAAACAGACAGTTGAAAGCAGAGCATTAGATTTGGTTCAAGCATTGAAAGCCTCAATGCCATCATATAGCTTAAAACTACAAACAGAGAAATTCCTCTTTGATTTCTTCAAGGAGATGATTCTTGATAATGGTGATGAATTCAAGAACAAGCTGTTGGAACTAGCACTAGACTGGATAAATGGAAAACCAATTGATGTACTTTTAGATTGGAAGGTGCAAGAAAACAGGATGGCTTACATTCGAGCCATTGAAAGCCGAGGCGAATGGAAGAACACAGAGTTAGAGAAACAAGAAGTGATATTGGAATTGGAAGTTGACATCTTTGCATCTTTGATGAATGAGGTCTTAGTTGATGTCATCTTCAGCTAGCAGAGTGTGTGGTAATAACATATAGCATAGCTAAAAGGGAGTTTTAAAGGAAAATAGGGAAACATTATGTTCAATTCCCAAGGTTGTTTTTGTCATTCAAAAGAATAATATGGCTAGCTAGAACAACGGAAACTTTAGTGCATCGAACTTGCCCTTAGAATGATTGAAACCACCTTGCGGAATTGGCTAATGAATTTTGAATTGGAGTTGTTAGTGTTTATCTCATTCATTCTTTGTTTTCTCTTCCTCGGAGAAAGAAGAATGGTGAAATGTTGAATTAGAAGAGAACTTTGGTTGTACTCCATTTCTGGATCAAGTTATGATAAATTCTAGTTGATCACTAGTTTTAGCAAAAGTTTTTCTTTTCACCCATGTGGAAGAATACATAGAGTTGAATATAAGTAATAAGATTTTGTTGAAATTGTTCATTTGGAAAATTCTCGAAAAACTAATTATAGGTTCCTTTCTCTATCAAAATAATAGACTCGAACTATAAGGTGCTTCCACCTATACTCTCCGTGCTCCATCCAAATCTTTTCCTAGTTAGAGGTAAATCAAGTATCATAAGTTAGTACAAATACTAGTATTACACATACTATTTTGTGATGACGAGTGATGTATATGCGCATAAATTTTACAAATATACATAGTTCAAGTCAAAGATAGTACGTAAGTTTGATCGCACCCGATATACTACTTTTGTCATTGTTCCTAACAACTTAGCCATGTACCTCACTCTCTTTTTTTTCAAAATCTTCGTGTTGATTAATCTTTCTTATGTTGGTTCAATATCAATAATTCATCCTCCCAAACCCGATTTATAAGATTTTACTGAGTGTGTTTTGGTTTAGCATCGACATTGCACCTTCCAAAAAGAATATTTTTGAACATTGTACTATTAACTTGCACTTGAAGGGTATACAAGTACAATTTGAAATATAAGAGGGGATTTTATGCATCAAGTGAAAAGGGAAGGGATGAAAGTGTAATTCACCTTTCTTTTTCTATTGACACTTGTTTAGAAATCAAAAGTAAAAGACACAGATTGTATACGTAAAAAAGAAGTGTAACTTCTCATTTTTGCTATAAATGCCCCTAATATTTGTTAGATTCTTAAATTGCATACTAAGAAATTAACTTTGTGATTCTTTAAGCTTCAGATAGAGGCAAAGTATAAATCAAGAATCATATCCTTCCCCCTCTTCATTTCTTCTAGTACTAGTATTTTATTCTAATTATAACTTGCAATTTACCCAACTAATGAACTTAAATAAGAACTTATCATATGAAAGATAAGGTTAAAAGCCTTTAAACGTGTTCTTCTTTTCTTTCTTTTTTTTTTCCGCCAATTCAATATCAATATCTATTTTACGTCCAATCAATCCGAATTCACATCATATAAGATTTATTAAAAGGGAAACTACTTTCTATCATAATACCATTTTGACTAGAGCTGTCAATATAGGCTAGATCCGTTGGACCGACGTAACCATAGTAGAGTTAGCTAAGATTTTTGGAGCCCATTTAAAAAATAAATTTTCTAGCCCGACCCAAATATGTCTATTGATTTGTGAGAGTGTATTAAAAATAATAAGAGTCCAAACTCAAAGTTCAATTATAAATTCTAAATATTTAAAATTTGTAATAGTAATACAAATACCATGTAATATTGTCTTGTTGTTATTTATTTTAATATTTTTAAATTATAATTCAATTTAAAAATTTATAAATAAAAATATATATACAAAGATGTGGGTTAATCTGACAAGACTTGCAGTCCACGTATTGATGAACTGAACTAACTATTTTTTTGGCCCAAAAAAATGAGTTAACCCGGCCTGACTCATCAAATTTCAATCATAGCTGCATCTAACTAATCATACAATTAGCTCCCTAACCAACCTATTTAGCTTGAATATTTGCATGTTCTTTTTTTTTTTGGGGTAAATTTCACTCTTAGTTCTCAGAATAATTATTCTAAAATTCTAATTAAATAAAATTTGAAAATTTATTGGTCAAACGAAAATAATGAAATAACTTAATTCATAAAATAGGAGTGAATAAATTGTTCAAATTTCTGAATTATATATATCGTAGAATTATATTATTATATGTATATAAAAACTTATCAAATAAGGAAGGTAAAATTACTAACTTCACAAAAATGATAATAAATCGTTTTTAAATGTTATCAGTATTTTATCGATTGTGTTCCAATTATGTTAGATTTTAATTTATTTATTTTTAATGTAATGGCATACTATAAATGGAAAACTTCCAAAGAGCTAAAGAATAAAATATGGCCCCTGAAGTTGCGGAGATTGCTCCCTAGACCCCAAAAAGGGACATACAAAATTTCTGCTGAAAAAAATCAAACAAGTTCCAAGTTTCAATAATAATAATAATAATAATAATAATAATAATAATAATAATAATAATAAAGAATTGTATGGAATAAATTATTTAAAAAATACAAAATTAAAATAAGAAATTACGGAATTTGTTTTTATATCTAAGATATTCATTTTCACATATAAAGATATGAAAAGACTATTTTTTTTAATTCAAATTATAAGAAGGCAATATATATCTCATTTCTTCTGATTATAATGTATTTTATAGAAGCTTCATTGATTCACCATATGCAATTTAATTATAACTATAACTAATGTATTAGAAAAAAAAATTGCCAATGAAAAAGAAAAAGAAAAAAAGATTGAATCATACGAGTTCTGATATTGATATATTGCTTTTTTAGTTTGAACCGTGACAAACTTATTTATTTAATAAATATTGAAAGTGTATTTATCTAGTTTATTAAAATTTATTCCAAATAGATATGTTATAGAAACAAATTTTTGTCTACTTCAAGGTTTTCCATTCTCTAAAAATGCATAAACTTAGAATTATGCTTATATCAATGAATGGAGAGGTTGTTTATAAGCTTGAGCTTTACTCAAAAAGATATATCAATTGAACAATTCCTCCTTAAAATGACTAAATTCAAAGTATTGATTTGCTTAAAATAAATTTAGGTCTTCAAAAACTTAATAAATACTAACTTCAATCGTCTTTTGACTTGCTTCGATGGTTATAATCAAATCATATAAATGGGAGGACTGCAGTAAATTCTGATAATCGGCTAACATAAAACTAGTAAACCAAAGCAACATATAAATAGTCAAACTCATAAAAATTTCATATTATGACTTTCAACTATTCGTGATAAAAATATAATACATATATTTTAGTTATTTGTACAAATTATATAAATACTAATATAAACTTTGAATTGTATCATTAAATTGTACTAAAGAATGCAGAAAATTATACCAAAATGTAATTTCACAAATTGAAATTTGAGAAAAATAAGTGCATGAAGACTTTATCAAATCAAAAAAAAAAAAATTCAACAAACCTTCAAGGGAGAAAATATAGCTTAAAACAATATGGAAAAGAAAATAACAGAAATGAAAAAGTCATAAGGAAACAATCTTTTAACGATACTATAACAAAATGGAAAACTATTTTTGACTAATTCTATATAGAGTAAGAAAAATATGAATATGAACACTATAATATATTCCTACGAATTTGATATGAAAAATTTAGTAACGCTTCAATAACCTTTCATCCCATATTTCCTCCATCTTTCCAGGCCATCTTTTTTTTTTTTTTTTTCTTTAAGGGCGTTATTTACAAGGAATTAACTCCATTAAAAGCACAGAGAAAGGGATTTCAAGAGACAATATAGAGGTACATTGAGTGACTGACAAGTCAAATTTTGATACTTTTCTTGTGTTGTTTAGTGAAATTCAGACATTTTATTCTTTTCTTTGTGATGCATTTGCACTTTTTCTTACTGGTTTCACTCAAAAAGAGACCATGCAACTATTGGGACTTTGATTTTTTTTCTTGAATTCCTTAAAGTTGAAATCTTTTTAAAGTTCTTTAGCTTGTTAGAGTTTGAGGGGTTTGATGGGTTGTTGATTTTTTTTTCTTGAATTCCTTAAAGTTGAAATCTTTTTTAGCTTGTTAGAGTTTGAGGGGTTTGATGGTTTATTGATTTGTTTTCCTTGAATTCCTTAAAGTTGCAATGTTTTTTAAACTTTTTTAGCTTGTTAGAGTGTGAGGGGTTTGATGGGCTATTGAATTTTTTTTTCTTGAACTTAAAGTTCCAATCTTTTTTACTCTTTTAGCTTGCTAGAGTTTGAGGGGTTTGATGGGCTATTGATTTTCTCTCATCTCGCCAGAGTGAAGGTCTGCATACATTTTATCCTCCTTGGGCTATAATTTTTTTTTCTTTCTTGAATTCTTAAAGTTCCAATCTTTTTAGACTTTTTTGGTTGGTTAGAATTTGAGGGGTTTGATGGGCTATTGTTTATCTTTTTTCCTTGAATTGCTTAAAGTTGCAATCTTTTTTAGTAACTTTTTTTTTCTTTCTAGTTTGTTAGAGTTTGAGGGAGCTTGATGGACTATTGATTTTATTTTTTTCCTTGAATTGCTTGAAGTTTGCAATTCTTTTTAGTAACTTTTTTTTTTTTCTAGTTTTTTTGAGGGGGTTGATGGGCTATTGATTTTTTTTCTTTTTTATTGAATTCCTTAAAGTTGCAATTTTATAAAACCTCTTTAGCTTGTTAGAGTTTAAGGGGTTTGATAGGCTATTGACTATTTTTCACTTGAATTCCTTAAAGTTTCAATTTTTTTAAACATTTTTTGCTTCTTAGAGTTTTGAGGGGCTATTTGATTTTTTCTTGAATTCCTCTGAGTTTCAATATTTTTTTGATTATTTTGTTTGTTAGAGTTAAAGGGGTTTAAGGGAAGAGGAAGAAGATGAAGAATGATGATCAAGCAAGGCTTTTGTTTGGGATTTCACTATCTGATAGACCCAAATGGCAACAATTCCTCATTTGCTCTTCTGGCTTCTTCTTTGGTTATCTAGTTAATGGCTTATGTGAGGTCTGTTTCATGCTTCCCTTTTTTTCCCTCTTTCCATCTATACTCTTATTGTTTTGCATCTGTAGTGTAGAAAGTTTCTTGTAAGTGTTTTTTCTTCATTGGATTACTGTTACATTGACCTTGATTACATGGATTTTTCACCTTTTGTACCATTTTGGGAGAGCTGCTAAGTAAATGACTTTGGTTTAAAGAGTACAGACACCATTTGAGCAAACATTAGACGACAATCAACTAGTTTGTCGGTGAGGTTGAGAAATATATGAGCGAACATTAAACTCGGGTTAATGTTTCCCGGAAGGGTAACTTCCTAAGGGCTACATTTGCACAATGTTTAAAACAACATCAGCAACAACAACATACCGAGTGGGATTCCATAAGCGAGGTCTCGGGAGGGTAAAATGTACGTAGACCTTACTACTAACTTATAGATCTTTGGGTTTTGATCACCTAGGAGTAGAGACTTTACCAATAAAGACCAAGGATTGTTACTCTGTTGATTTCATTTTTATGTATTTGGCCATGTGGCAGTATTTATGCAGATTTAGTAAAAAGATAGAACGCAACAGAAGCTATATATGTATATAGATGACAAAGACTAATTCTAATACTATGATGCTTACATTAGGCTGAGTGTTGCGAGGAGTCTTTTAGTCTATCTAGTGATTTGTACGTGAAATGTAGAGAGCTTCTAGGTTGCAAAACCTCAAGTTATTGGATATTTTCGTGGAATGGGTCTAGTTAAAGAAAAATGGATGAACTCCAACTAGTTGGGGTTGAGGTGTAGTTCTTGTATAGTGGATGCACAAGTGAGGTCACAAGTTCGGTTGTGTAAACAGCCTCTCACAAAAATGCAGGGTAAGACTCCGTTAACAGACCCTTGTAGTAGGGCCCTTCTTCGGACTCCGTACATAGCGGGAGCTTAGTGCTCCGGGCTTCCCTTCTAATCATTTGATATTCAGTGCTTTTATACTATATTCATCTCTTCTATTCCTGTTATGCTTAGTTTTGTTCTTAGTTTTAAATCAAATTCTATATTGCAAAATAAATGCTTCAATTTTATTAGTTTCTTTTTGCAGGAGTATGTATACAATCGGCTGGGATTCAGGTAGGCCACTGTCTTCCTTCAAATTTTCAAATTACTATCTTCACCTTGATCATTGTTTTAATTATCGACATAAAAGTTATTTCTGACACTTTTTCTCGATCGTGATTTCAGCTATGGGTGGTATTTTACCTTTGTACAAGGTTTTGTATATCTATTTCTCATACGTTTACAAGGTTTCACCACAAAGCAAATGGTCAACCCATGGAAAATTTATGTGAAGCTCTCTGTCGTACTCATGTGTTCTCATGGATTAACAAAGGGCTCCTTGGCTTATCTAAACTATCCAGCACAAATCATGTTCAAATCCACTAAGGTATATTATGGAGGAAACCAAGTAATTGCTGAAAACTTAAAAGCGGTGGTGGTACTAGCAATCCATCCGGACACCTGTCTAAATCTTCTATTTTCATTTCTGGAGTGTAGGTACTACCCGTAATGGTAGTGGGCGCCTTTATGCCTAGCTTGAGGAGAAAATACCCTGTTCAAGAATATGTCTCAGCCGTGCTTTTTGTTGGGGGCCTGATATTCTTCACGTTAGCAGATGCTAATACTTCTCCAAACTTCAGTATCATCGGTGTCATTATGATAACTGGTGCACTGATAATGGACTCGTTTTTGGGTAATCTGCAGGAAGCAATTTTTACACTGAATCCTGATACTTCTCAGGTACTTGCTATTTGTATACATGATTGATTAAATCACCTGTTGTATGTCAAGTAATAATTTTGATAATTCGATTGTCGCCATCTTATCAGATGGAGATGCTATTCTGCTCAACAGTTGTCGGTGCACCTGTTCTACTTCTGCCCATGATACTAACAGGAGAACTCTTCGTTGCATGGAAATCATGTTCCGAGGTTAGCAAAGAAATCCTGTCTGTTTCTTTTCGGATATAACTTGTTCACTTATTTTATTTGTTTGTCCTGAGATATCGAGAATAACAAGTTGAGAGAGTACATTCATTTCGAAAATGAAATGATGAAATATATAGAAATCTATGAATCGGTTTCAGACATAACACTGCACTATTGAACTCGTTGAAATTCCTTTCATCTGGCTGCTACGAAGTTAAATTCAACTCACATTTTGCTGTGTAACTTGCAGCATCCATATATATATGGGGTCTTGGTATTCGAAGCAATGGCCACATTCATCGGTCAGATTTCAGTTTTATCACTCATTGCTATTTTTGGTGCTGCCACTACTGCTATGGTAAGTAAATCTTTTGATTGATTGTCTAGTCCTCTAAATGACGCAGTCGTCTTCTTGTTCATTTCTCTAATTCTAGTTTTCAAAATGAAAGACAACGTGTTGACATCTCGATGCATATAACAGGTAACAACAGCAAGAAAGGCCGCGACATTGTTATTGTCATACTTGATCTTTACTAAGCCACTAACCGAACAACATTGTTCCGGATTGCTGTTAATATCAATGGGAATTGTTGCGCGGCTCTTGCCTGACAGTAAACCTCCCCCACGAGCTGTGAAATCGGAGAATGCAACTAGGCAAAGTCATCGAAAAGAGACAAACATTTCATCAGAAAATAGTGCAGATGAAGAGAAGAGACCCTTAGTGTAAGCTTGAAACGTAGAAAATAAGTTATAGTTAGTTACTATTAACCATTTCTTTTGTTCTTTTTTGTTTTTTGTTTTTCTTTTCTCAAGTCTAAATTTAAGTTTTCTTGTTTAGTTGTAAATACAGAATAACAAAAGCTCTATTAGGATAGAGGGATTTTTTTTTTTTTAAAAAAAAAAATTAACTCCTAAAAAAGATTTTAAGGGAATTCTTGAATTTCAATGGTGCGATCTGATTGACATTATTTGCTTTCTTGTATACGCGGATAAGCAACATATATTAGTCAGTTAGGTAACATAGCTATAGTTTGAATTAGGTAACATAGGTAATTACAGCTTGAGTTTTATATAATTCGCGTGATTTATACAAACACTGTGCGTGATTATACAGAAGTTGTGTGAAAATTAAATTGTAGTGAAATATACAAACACAGTGAACTGTATAGCGAATTATACAAATGTGCACAAATTATATAGCGAAATATACAAACGATGTGATTTATACAAATGTTGTGTGTGAATCAAATTGTATAGCGAAATATACAAACACAGTAAATTAAATAACGAATTATACAAATGTCGTGTGAGAATCATATAGCGAAATATACAAATGATATGCAAAAACTACAAATTGAATAGCGAATTATACAAACGTATACAAATATTTTACAAAATACAAACGCTACTATAACTATGATTATGAAATATAATTACTCAAAGGAAAATATATAAATAGCCCATTTTAATACAATGCATTGGAATATGTGACTTATAGGTCCATTTGAGCCTGTTATTTATAGGCAAATGAAATTTCTTGTTCTAGTACATTAATTAGGGCATTTTACACAAATGTCATATTTTTTGAAACTAATTTTAACTAATATCAATATTTTTCAAAATTATCAAAAATTCTTTCTTTTTTATGCAAAAAACGAAACCAATGATGCATGTCGAAAAAGTAGGGGCATTTAGAAGTTTTAATTATGATACATAGAAAAATACGAATTGTAATTTGTATCAATAAAGTGTTGCAGTTCTGTATCATTTAAGAATTTTTTATAATTTTTTAAAAGAATCGAAATTATATGAAATTATATAAACATAAATTATGCATCTCTATAGTTTTTCCAATTAATAATTAAAATCGTTTGCTTATGAATGATTTTAAAATGAAATTTCTTTTAAAATCTTTAGGATTGATGGGTCCCACTGCATCTTGAGGATGTGGCTGGGGATTTCACATGTCTGCTAACAAGACAATACCACATGTCCCACGTGAAAATTACACCAGGTTTTATTTGTGTATTTTTTTTTCCTTTTTAGTCCATGGTAAAAAAATATTATTTTATTATAATTAAAAATAATTTAATATTAAAAAATTTATTACTAATAAAATGATTTTTAGCTACATAAATATTTAAAAATTATTTTACATCATAAATTTTAAATATCATTTTTTTCTTAAATATTATGCCAAAACAAATGATATCATATAAAATGAAACTAAAGAATGTATTACTTACTTCTACACAATTTACCTTCAAATCAATTACCAAATGATTTATAAATAATAGATAAAGTACTTGGGTCAATATTTTTAATAAATAATTACTTATTTTTGTAATTTTATTTATTTATTACGATTTATAGTAATATTATAATAAATCTACTATTATATTAAAAGTGAATTATGCATGCAAAGCAAATGTATTACAAGTGTGTTTAAAAATATATTGTGTTTGTTTGGTAAGAAATAATAAACGTATTATCCATTAATAAAATTTATATTATACTCCTTCCATCTCATTTTATTTGTCATAGTTTTCATTTTTTTGAGCCAAACAAACTTTAACTAATATTTTAAAGGGAAAAAACTTAAATATGCCATCAAACTTTAACAAAAGATTCATCTATGTCATCCGTTAAAAGTTTGGCTCAAATATGTCATTACTTTTAAGGAAAATACTCATTCATGCCATTATTTTTCAACGGTGGTTTTGCAAAATGACCTTTTACATATGACATGTTTTAATTCGGTCACGTCTTTTTAAAAAAAAAATCAATTCTAAATAAAATTAAGAAAAAAATTCTTAATTTTGTGGATTTTTTCTTAATTTTATTTAGAATTTGTTTCTAAATAAATTCTTAATCTTGTGAATTTTTTTCTTACTTCTAAACAAAATTCTAAATAATTTTTTTAAAAAATCTTAATTTTGTGGATGTTTTTCTTGATTTTATTTATAATTCTTTTTTTTTAAAAAAAAAGACGTAGCCGAATTAAAATATACCATGTGTAAAAGGTGATTTTGCAAAATCACCTTTTACACATGACATGTTTTAATTCGGCCACGTCTTTTAAAAAAAACATTCTAATAAAATTAAGAAAAAACATTCTTAATTTTGTGGATTTTTTTCTTAAATTTATTTTGAATTTGTTTCTAAATAAGTTTTTTATTTTGTGGATTTTTTTTTCTTACTTAGAGTTTTTTCTAAATAAATTCTAAACAATTTTTTTAAAAAAATTCTTAATTTTGTGAATTTTTTTCTTAATTTTATTTAGATTTTCTTTAAAAAAGTTGTGGCCGAATTAAAACATATCATGTATAAAAGGTGGTTTTGCAAAATTACTATTAGAAAATAATGACATAGATGAGGTTTTTTCTTAACAGGAATGACATATTTGATTCAAGCTTTTAACGGGTGATATAAATGAACTTTTTGTTAAAGTTTGATGGCATGTTTGAGCCTTTTTCCTATTTTAAAATATATTTTTTTTCATCTTATTGATATGAAAGAAATTACAACTAATAATACTTTTTTTAAAATTATTTTTGAATATTTAAATTTTTATTTTAAAATATCAATTTAATTTAACTTTAAAAATTAGTCAAATTGTCAAACAACGCAATATGACAATTAAAATGGAACAAAGATAGTATATGTTTTTTACGTAATTTTCTATAATATGTATTAAAATTGTATTATAAATCTATTATAATTTGCTGTATTTTTTTTATTATTATAAATGATAAATTATTTTTTTAATAAATATTTTTACGGAGAACAATATGGGGCCCAATCCAACACAAGCCCTAAACCTCCATAATCCAATCCAACGATACAAATTGAATAATTAGTGCCCAAAACACAATTTCACGGCCCGGATATTTATTTCCCCTCTCTGTTCATTCATCAGTGGCAACAATAACAAAGAACTGAAAACCCTAATTTCAAAAAATTTGAACCAAAATCCCAAATTGTTCTGTGTAATCAGAAATTCAGTTTGTGTTTTTGATTTTCTCGATAATGAGAGGAACCAAACGATTCGCTCCGTCCGATTCCAAATCGTTCACAAACGACTCTGTGAGTTAGTCTCAACTCTTATATGCTCTGTACAGTGCTTTGAAACTTGAAGCATGGCTCTTAAGATTCTCCCTTGTGGTGAAGTTTTAGTTTTTTCAATCGCGTGAAGTAGCGAATACAGTCGAATTTGTGTAATGGAGTTTTTATAGTTAATTTTTTGATATTAGAGTTGTTGATTCTATTAAAAAGATGAATTTTGGATTGTAGGATATTCATATAGCTGAAAGTAACTAATTTGGAATAGAATCCTGAGTTTATTGATTGATTAGAGCTGCCCTGTACTGTGTAAAGGAGGAAATTTTATCAAATTTGTGTAAATCTAGTATTTTTTGTGGAAGTTTCTGAAGGTTTGAGCTTTAAGTAGATACTTGGGGGAGTTGCCTATTTTTGTGAACTTGGGATTGAGGGATAGTTGATTGATTTGTTCAAAACGTTGCCACATGTTTGGATTGGAGAACAAACAAAGTTTTTATTTTGTTTATTGTTTAGATTCTTGCAATTCATCAAGGGTTTGGTTGTGTAATCGTAGTAGCATCCTTGTAGATAGTTGCACTGACTGGTTCCTTGTTGGTTCCAAAGCAGATTCAGGGAAAAAGAGTAATGGCGGGATCAATTTTTGATTCACAAAACGCTGAACAATCTCAGCCACAAACAATGAAGACTCCACTGTTAGATATGCAAAGGGCCGAATCATCTAGACAGCATGTGAGAGCTCTCAATACTCAGTTCGCAAGGTCTCTCATCTTTCTGTTTCAATTACTTTTCTTCTAAAGTAGTAATTCTGACATACTCTCTATGGACTATTTAGCTCTTCACATTGTTCCTCAATGTACACATCCCCCCCCCCCCCCCCCCCCCCCCCCCCCCCCCCCAACCAAAACCAACCCACACAACGCA
>JAPFFP010000103.1:21261076-21271426 GCA_026153255.1 Solanum medicagineum | reverse complement strand
ATACCCAGTGGAATCCTACAAGTGGGGTCTGGGGAAAACCAAAGCTTTGATAAATAAATGAAAAATGAAAACAAGGAAACACCTGATAATTGAAAGTCACGCTTTCTTTCTGTAGAATCTTACACTATTCCTCCAAACATGGTAGCAGCATGTCACTATTATGTTTTCATTGATCTTGCTGTAGTTAACTTTCTGGTTGCTCTCCTTTATGAGATAGTTTTTGTTTTCTTTCTTGTTTCTCTCCGTCTCATTGGAGGATAAAAAGCTTTCAGAGACATAGAGTCTGTATTGAACTAGTGAATTCTACTGTTTTTTATGAGCAGTTGGGTCCAAACACAGTTACAGAATCACCCTGATGAACTTTGGGAAGGAGGAGTTCAGGACTACTTAAACCATTCTTCATTTATCAAGGTATCTTCAGCATCTCTCAGATTCCATGCTCAAATTTTTTTCTCAGACAGTTAATATGGATGTTTCTCTAGTAAATGTATATATACAAACACTCAACAGCTTCTTTATAAATTGCTTTAGTTGAGAATGTGTTGCTTGTTCAGTTGCCTCATATTGATGCAATTCAGTCTGCTAATTCATTGATGAGATAGGGCAGGTCAACATATTTCTAGGTTCTGTTGGAAGAGCATATCATCTATTGTATACCAGATATGCTTTCTGTTTCTGAACTCGCCTAAAATCTAGTTGAGTTTAAGATTTCATGTGCAAATGAACATGTATAGGACTTGATAGCTGTTTCTTCATATACTGGTGGTGTTTCAATTGCAGGAGAAGTTTAGTGACATTGTGAATTGGCTAAAAGCTAATTCTTCCAATGGAGAGAATAAATCTGCACTGGGATCCCAAGCTGCTTTGAAGTCGCCAGAGTCGGAAAATAAGGAGAGTGATGGTCAATCAGCTTTTCCCAAACCGGCTGTTCCTAGTGATGGTCAATCAGCTTTTCCCAAACCGGCTTTTCCTATGGCTAATTCATCCTTTCCCAAACTGGCTGTTCCTATGGCTAATTCATCTTCAAGTTTTGGTGCATCATGGAGCTCAGGAGGTCAATTTAGTAAAACAACTCCCTTTTCATTTGGTAAGTCTTCTTTATCCTGGATGCTTTTCTTGCTCTTCTTTCTCTAATTTTTTACTTTTTTGTTTTTTTAAAAAGACGTTCTGATATTTCTATTATTTTCACAGCAGGGAAGAATAAATGGATCCTGTTATAAGTTCCAAGTTCAAAAAAAATAAAATAAATGGATCCTGTTATAGTATTAGCTTGTTTGTAGATCAATACAGCTCATTGCTGCTTATGTAGAAGAAGCTAATTAGGCATGTCTCCCCAAAAACCTTCTCTCTCCTAATAGAGGAGGGCTGGACCCATTCTGGCGACCTTCTGTTGCCGGAATCCACCTCTTTGTCGTCTTTTCTTTCCTTCCCCCTTCCACCTTCAAACCTCTTCCATTTCCTTAGACCATGGAGGAAGACATGATTTTTTTCTCGATGGGTTTCAAATCGTTTGACATTGCAAAAGACGCAACTCATGCTGAGATGTGGTATGATTGGACTGAGAGGTGAAAAAACATGATGAGCAGAGCAAGTTTTAGACAACAAATGATGGAATGGATCTGCTCGATCCTTAAGGAAGCATTAAAGGTGAAAGGTAATGTTGTTAGAAGATGGAAAAGACAGGTACATGCTTCGCTCGTTTTTTGCGCAAGGAACTTCAACAAAAAGGGCAGATATATAAGTATTATCAGCATACAAGGCAAAAACAGATCGGTATTAATAGTTCCTGAGATCTCTTTCAATGTTGGTTGGTGGGAGTTGGCCACCAAAATTGAAAAGTTCATTTATTATGGAGTCAACATAACAGTCAGCAAAAGTTTCAGGAGTATTAAAAAAGGGATCTTTTATGTAGAGATGGTAAGGAAGAGCAAATGGATTTCTAAAGGGATCGATGCTGACATCATAAGAGAGCAAGGGGACACCATTGTCATTGATGGAAAGACAGATAACATTTGCAACGAGCTTTCAGCCAGAAGTCTTATTGGGAGTCTCCTAGCAAATGAGTCTGAGCCTCCAATCCTTTCGGAAGTACGTAGATGGGCATGCAAGAATTGGAACCAAGCTCATGGCCTTAAACATCTACGAGATGGGACAGGATCGCTTCCTTTTTGAGTTCCAGTCCATTATGGTGGCTGAACATGTACTCAGAGGGAGATGGTTTTGGATGAATCAATGCATACAACTACAATGGTGGTCGCCGACGGTGGGTGCAATTTCATCTAGGGCAGAGGTAAACTAGTCTTGGATCAGACTGGTAGGCATCCCGTTACATTGTGGTCACAAAATGTTTTCAGAGCAGTAGGTGATTTCTGTGGTGAATGGGTGAAAATAGAGGAAGAAACAGAGCTTCGAAACCATCTAAAATGGGCTAGAATTCTTGTCAAAAATAACGGAAAACCCATTTCGAAGGAGGTGAAGATAGTCTTTAAGGGCTACGGGTACACCGTACAAGTGTGGGATGAGACTCCAACGAGATTCTTTGTCGGAGAAGAAGGTACGGAAATCGCAGGTGAAAAAGGGGATCTTATTTCGACCCAACAGTTAATACACAGGGCTGATGGTGTGAAACCCACGCGTTTGCCAGCTGGTGACAGTAATTATCACGTGGGACCCTCAAAAGTTTTTGAATTCAAAAATTGCACACTTGATCAGGAGTGTGACAAAGGAAAAGAAATCAAAAGAATGGGCCCAGAGAAAGAGAGAGAAATAGATCTGAAAAGTTTGGCCTAGATCCTCTGGCCCAAAATGTCGGTTTTTTAAATGTAAAGAAGCCCAAGAACAACGAAGTCCTTTATGAGCCTTTGTTCGATGAAATAGAAGCAAATTGTAGAGCTTTATAGGAGAAAGCCAACAAAGGAATCCTAATTCCGGTGGAACAAAGAGAGGAGAACCAGAGAACATACCTCGAAGCTGCAACTAGGGACGACGACGCAATGTCCATTATTTAACTAGAGGATGAAGTAGAGATGGGGGCACAAATTGTAGAAAACTTGCAGTTGGGCCGTGTGGTGGAGGGAAATGGTACAATTGAAAATATTCTACCTCTAAATTTTGATGAGAATGGCATAGCTACGGTGAATGAAATTCCTTCTTGGGTCCAACAAAACATTATCAGACTCGGTAAAGAATTTGGGGTGCATTTTGCTGGTTGTGAAGAAGCAGCATTGAGTCTTTTCATGACGATCGACAATAGAAGGAAAATAATTGAAGAAGGGGCTGGAGCTCTACTTCCTATTACTCTAAGAGGAAAGAGATCGAAAGAACTCAAGAAACTGGAACCAACGAGCAATTTTGTGAGCTATGGTACAAGAAGTAGGGGGGGTTGCTTTCTAGATGTTTTAAATGAAAGTTAACATAGTTTCATAGAATGTTAGAGGCCTCAATGACCCAAGGAAGAGGCAGCAGATCAAAGCCATGATGAATAAATAGAGGGTAGACGTGTATTGTTTCCACGAATCAAAAATTAATGGTGATATAGGTGGGATTGTGAAAGAATTATGGGCAAATAGGAGGGTTAGGTACGCACAACTTGAAGCAAGTGGGACAAGAGGGGGTATTATTATCTTATGGGATAGTACTATCTGGGAGGGTGAAGTATGCGAAGTGGGGACGCACTGTATCTTTTACAAGTTCACAAAAGGTCAAGATTTTGGATGGCACTTATCAGGGGTATATGCCCCAAACAGTAGAGAAGAAAGAGAAGTATGGATGGAATTGGGGGCAGTGAGGGGACTATTCAGGGGACCTTGGGTGGTGGCTGGGGATTTTAACGTAGTGAAGTTTTCATCCGAGAAGAAACACTGTAACAGACTCAACAAGGCCATGGAAGAATTTTCCGAATTCATGGAAGATATGGAACTACAAGATTTACCACTGGTAGAAGGTAATTTCACTTGGAGGAGAGGGGACAACCTGGATATTGCAGCAAGACTTGATAGATTCTTGATTTCTGAGGAGTGGGAAGTTGCCTTTAGGAAATCAAACAATCAATCTTACCTAGAGTAACTTCTGACCACAATCCTTTACTGTTAGAATGTGGCAGCTGGTAGAGATCAAGCTCTTACTTCAAGTTTGAGAACTGGTGGTTGCAAACTCAAGATTTTAAGGAAAAGAGTTAAAGAATGGTGGAATTCCACAACTTTTGTGGGAAAACCAGATTACATCCTAGCTTGTAAATTGAGAGTACTGAAAGACAAGTTGAAAGAGTGGAGTAAAACAATACATGGCAACTTAGGTTTACAAAAACAAAGCATCCTCAATCAATTAGCTGAGTTGGATTTGTTACAAGACCAGAGAGTTTTATCTGATGATGAGTCTTACTTGAGAGTTGTACTGATGGTGGAGTTAGAAGAAATTGCCAAGAGGGAGGAAGCGGCTTGGAGACGAAGATCCAGGGCCTTGTGGCTCAAGGAAGGGGACAGGAACTCAAAATTTTTTCATAGAACAACAAACTGTCACAAAAGGTACAACATTGACAAATTGATCATCAATGGAGCCAATGACTGAACCAGTTGGGATCAAAGATGAAATTATTGCTTTCTATCAGAATCTCTACACTGAGACAGAAGTCTGGAGGTCACAATTTCAGTCCCAGAATCCAGCCTATGGTTGATGAAGAGGAGAATGCAACACTGCAAGGCCAATTTGAAGAGCAGGAAATTAAAAATTGTTTGTTCTCTTGTGCAGGTGACAAGGCACCAGGCCTTGATGGCTTTACAATGGCCTTCTTAATTCACTGTTGGGAAGTGATAAAGAAGGAAGTGGTAGCTGCGATTCAGAATTTCCATGATCAGGGTTATTTTGGAAAAAGCTTTAATGCTACCTTCATAGCACTGATCCCAAAGAAGGTGGACGCAACTGAACTGAAAGATTTCAGGCCAATTAGTTTAATTGGGAGCATCTACAAGATCATATCTAAGTTACTAACAGAGAGACTCAAGAGAGTCATGTCAAAGTTAGTGGATGATCAACAAATGGCTTTTATCAAGGGCAGGCAAATCATGGATGCATTTTTGGTGGCAAATGAATGTGTGGATATGAGGCAAAGATCCATAGTTCCAGGAATCCTATGCAAGCTAGACATAGAAAAAGCTTATGATCATTTGAATTGGGAATTCATGTGGGGCACTCTAAGAAGGATGGGTTTTGGCTACACCTGGATAAAATGGATCATATTTTGCATGTCCACAGTGAAGTTCTCTATTTTGATTAATGGATCCGCTACTGGTTTCTTCTCCTCTGAGATAGGGTTGAGACAAGGAGATCCACTTTCTCCTTTTCTCTTCATCTTGGCTATAGGAGGTCTTAGTGACATGCTGAAGAGTGCTCAGGTAAACAACAGAATTCAGGGATTTAAAGTAAATGAGGGTGCAAACTTGGGTGTATCTATCTCTCATTTACAGTATGCTGATGACACTTTGGTGCTATGTGATGCTGAGAAGGATCAACTGATACATTTGAGGGTAATTTTCATTCTGGTTGAAGCAATCTCCGAACTTCATATTAATTGGGGAAAGAGTTTTGTGTATCCTGTGAATGAAGTGCCAAAGATAAGCTTATTGGTCAACATTTTAGGTGGTATGGTAGGGGAACTTCCCACCATCTATCTTGGGATGCCCCTGGGAGCTAAGAGTAACTCCTTAAACATTTGGAATCCTATGGTGGAGAAATGTGAAATGAAGTTGGTTAATTGGAGAAGTCAGTACTTATCTTTGGGTGGCAGAGTCACCTTGATAAACAATGTTCTTGATGCCATACCAACTTACATGATGTTTCTTTTTCCCATCCCTGGGAACATCATCAAAAATTTGGATACTATTAGAAGGAATTTCCTGTGGCAAGGCAATGGTGAAGTGGATAAAAGTATCATTTTGTTAAATAAGATGTAGTCATGAGCAATAAGAGAGGAGGAGGTATGGGAATCAAGAATTTGAAAGCACAAAATAAGAGCCTCCTGTTAAAATGGCTATGGAGATTTGCAACAGATGAGCAAAGCCTATGGAAAGAAGTAATTACTGCAAGATATGGCAGGGAAGGACCATGGACTAATAAGGAAGTAAAAAGTTCCATATGGGGTAGGTCTCTGGAGAACTATCAGAAATCAATAGCCAAGTTTTGTGGGATAATTTTGTTATTAAAGTAGGTAATGGTAGAAAAACTAAGTTCTGGGATGATATATGGTTGGGTCAAACTCCTTTGAGGCAACCGTTCCTGGAATTATACACCATCAACCATCAGGAGCAAGCTACAATTTCAGAAGTGAGGAATGCACAAGGCTGGAATCTGTCTTTCAGAAGATTCCTAAATGACTGGGAGGTAGAGAAAATGATCTAATTCTATAATACCTTAGAACAAGCACAAAATCTTAATTGAGGAAGACAAATTGTAAGGGAAGAGGAACAAAGATGGTAAATTCAAGGTGAAAGCAGCCTACAAGATACTGGACACTTCAATTCATACCAAGGATTGGCCTTGGAAGATGATCTGGGTAGGTAAGATCCCACATAAGGTGGCTTGTTTCACTTGGCTAGTTGCTAAGCAAGTTGTATTGACTCAAGACAACCTTATGAAAAGGGGAAAACAGTTATGCTCCAAATGTTTTTTTTGTGAAGTTGAGACAGAGACAATAAACCATCTTTTCTTGCATTGTAAAGTGACTGAGCAACTTTGGCAATGTTTCTTTAACTTGAAGGGGATCAGATGGTCTATGCCTAGGAATGCTGCAGAAGCTCTAGCATACTGGAAGAGAGATGGAATCAATCAGAACAAAAGGAGAGATGGAAAATTGTCCCTGCTTGCATTTGGTGGACAATTTGGAAGGAAAGAAATCAGAGATGTTTTGAGACCAAATGTATCCCTTTCCAATAAAATGAACTATTTAGCAACTTTATTTTTCTGGTGCACTAATTTTGTACCCAAGGATCCGGGGGAAATCTCTCTTTTTTTAGATAATTTGTGAAGATCATAGGTGATAGATCTTTTGGTGGTCCTATACTTTTGATGTAATTACTACATGAGTACACTATTGGTGTAACTCTTTTGTTTATAATACCAGTTAACTTTATCAAAAAAAAAAAAAAGCAGCTAATTAAAGAAAAACATCTGAACTGTTGTGTCATTTCTTATGGAATTTTCAATTTAATACACAGTTGTGACACTTCTCTGAAATCAGTTTCCTGCAGTAGTTCTGTGGTAATGGACCAGTCATTTAGGATACATCAATCCTCATTACATCTTGGAAAGTGGGGCTATATTATTTCATAATTTTTTGCGGAGATCGACATAAATAACCAATCTTGTACTTGATGCATTATAGCCTAATTAAGCTGTTAAGAAGGTATGGGATGAACCAATTTACCTAATTTTGTGACCTTCCCCTTGTTTAAAATATGTTGATGTTTCCAGTTATGTAAAAACAAAAGCTCTATTCTTTTACTTGACCAAAAGTAACCATATTGTGTGCTGGAAGAGATAATTGGGAGAACAGAAGTGACTGCATCATTAACTACATCTCTGATGAATTAATTATGTTTTTCTTCCTGTAAAGTCTCTTCCATGCTCATATAATCTTGTGATTTCATCAAATAGCTTTTAATTACATCATATGGTTTTATCTGAACCTATATATGACTGTCATACTTCACCTTACAGATTTATTGACTACTGAACTTCCTTTTAGGGCTTCAATCTTCAGTACCAACCCAAAATTCGGTACCTCTGAAAAATGTTGCTGCGAATGATGTTCAAGATGATGGTAAGATTTGGAGTTTTCATGTTTCAGTTGAATTTTTCCCGGTTGGTGGTGTTCTTGTCAGTTTGCATGCACCTTGACTATTCCACCAGTTACCTGCTACCTTTATTTGGCACAAATACCATATAACTTTGCTCACCAAGGCTCGGACAATTGGAAGAAGTCATGTAGTTGTTTCCTGCCTCCGCTGGTTCTCCCCTATTGACCACTTGGACTTGGTTACACCCTTGATTCTCACCTTCTAATTAAGGAAGATCCATTAGTTTCTTGTTGGACCAATTGGAGCAGCCTTCAACAGTAGAAGGGAAATACCATTGTCTTATTTCCTTTTTAGGATTTTAGAATATGAGCTTTGGAGTTGAGACAAGAGTCTGTTCGTTTTTGCTCCAATTCAATCAAGCTCCAGAATTTTGTCACTTTGATGTAACAGATTTTGGTAGGAACTACAGTCTAAACTATAATGAGTGATTACAGAACGAATGGGAGTATAATGTTGTGTAAGCAGTAGTATCTATTTCTAAAGCTGAAAACAGGTCAATCTGAGTCTAAGCCAAGGCATACCAAGTGTTAACTGTTCACCATTTTAACAACTAGACTTTTGTTTTCCCTATTTTTATATCATGGCAAAGGAAATGCAACAGGGAAAAAAAGGAATGACGTCATATACACAGTATAAACACCTACTGACCCTGCGTAAGTTTTTGTATATACTAAAGAAGAAGTTGAAGGACTGCATCAAAGGATTTCATATTATAGAATGGCGTCAAGATTGTGAAGTTTTTTTATTTGGTTTGCTCTGTGACAGTGGAGGTTATTTTTGTAATGCAGAAGATGAAGTTGAGCAGCCAAGCAGTCCATCTGTGAAGAAGACTGAAGAAAAGGGAGTCACTGTTGTCCATGAAGTCAAATGTAAACTTTATGTGAAGGTAACCTAGTATAAGTGCTTACTCCTGTTTGGAAAGGAATATACCCTGCATAGTTCTTGTTGGTGCTCTAATCATATAACTGGATGGCTATAGCAATCAAAGAAAATCATATTACTGGATGGTTTCCAATCATTTTGACTGAAGAAAAGGGAGTCACTGTTGTCCATGAAGTCAAATGTAAACTTTATGTGAAGGTAACCTAGTATAAGTGCTTACTCCTGTTTGGAAAGGAATATACCCTGCATAGTTCTTGTTGGTGCTCTAATCATATAACTGGATGGCTATAGCAATCAAAGAAAATCATATTACTGGATGGTTTCCAACCATTTTTCAAGTGCTCGAACTTGAGTTCTATATAGTCTAGATATATACTATCTTTTAACAATTCTGATTTTTATTTATACTGCTTCTCTCTCGTCAATATTTCTATGATTTGTTGTATGATTAGTAACTTAGGCATATTTCATGTTGACAACGAGTGACTGATGGACTGAACTGTAATGGTCAATTTTGTCCGAGACATGTAATAGCTGATACTCCTTTAGTCTATCAACATTCTGTAAAATAATAGTTATAAGGCTCTATGACTTGTGCAAGGGTAGCTTTCAACAGGTGAAGCGAACTGAGCTGGTCAGTTTGTCATGTCAGATTTGTTGTATTCTTTTGTGTTTTGCGTGTGAGTCTGCATTTTCTTGCGTGAGATTGCGTTAATTATTGTTTAAAAGGACATTCTTAGTCCAAAGGATGCAAAAAATATTCATATAACAATGTTTATGGGTAAGATCTCATATAACAATTATCACCATTTTTTGCTGTGTCATTTAACTTTTACTTTGTCCATCACTCCATTGCACTATAGTTTCATGCTTCTAGTGCATCACACTATAAGTTTGACCATGAACATTCTTTCCAGATACAAGTTCAAGCTATTGATTTGTGTTACATTTATCAAAATTGTGTTGAATTTGAGCTGTCTAGCTCACTCTTTTATCTTGTTCTGGCTATGACATATTCTTTTTCCATATTCCATTTGCTCAGTCAACTGATCCAGCGGATAAAGATGCATGGAAAGACAGGGGCACGGGTCAGCTTTCTATCAGGTGTAAAGAAGGTGTTAGCAAGGGTACCCGGGAATCCAAACCAACAATCCTGATACGAAACGATGTAAGTTCCATACCATTTGTGACTTTGTTGCTTCCAGTGCACCCCTCATGCCATCTAAAATAAAATAAATTATAGTACACCCAAGTCCCAACGAGGAAATATCCTTTTATTCTACTTTAGTAGGACAGGATGCATATAGTTGTCAGTCGAAGTATAAAGGCAGAATCATAAATTTGGGAATGAAATCACTGAAATTCTTATTTGTTATATCCTGCAAACTGCACAAACGATCTTCAATTTGACATGTATATCACTTTAAAGAAAATGCATTCATGCATTCCTTTTTCAGGACTTGTTCCAACTTCCAATGAATCAACAATTTGTACTTATCAGGCGAAAAAAAGTGTACTGCTTGTCTGCTCTTTTGCATGTTCTTATCTGTTATCCTGACGTCCTGTATGCAGGGTTGTTCGGAAATCCCTTTGCAACTTCCTGGACGTTCATACTTTG
>JAPFFP010000103.1:21240434-21254679 GCA_026153255.1 Solanum medicagineum | reverse complement strand
CACATATTTAAGCAAAAGCACATAATCTACGAAAGAGGGAAGAGGAACCTTCAGCGAAAGTGGATAAGCCCATTGCAGAGGCTTCTTATACACAACCACGCCAGGGGAAGCACCTGAAAAAAAGAAGCACGAAATATTTTTCACCATAGTCATTATACCAAAATATAATAAGCTTTCATAAGTCCTGGTACTTTGTCGAATCAATGTGCTGATACAATTTTTATAATTCACTAACATCTTTTAAAAATGCAAATTTAAAAAAAAAAAAACTATAAAGAAAAACTGAGGCCTTCGTGGCTCACAACTGTTTGCCTCATGTATACTGCACAATAAAGGCATCACACAGGTAAGTGGGAGAAAAATGTTTGAATTCGATATTTTTTCAAACTAAAACTTCAAAGAAGCTAAAGATTATACAAAGAAAAGTCTTGAAATAGAACCATTTTGAGATAGCCAACATGGAGTATAAGTCAGAGCTGAAATATGTTGTAGCATCTAGGTGTACTTGCTTTCTGTCTGCCTGCCAGCTCCAATGAGAAATCAAATTTTGCAACTTAAATAGTTATCCCCTACAATTGAGAAGTTCAGGAATTAAGATAGATAATTCAGAAAAGCATATTGATCCTTTTCACCAACTAGATTAATCAAAGTATGAAAAGGTACACACACGAAAAAAACCAAGGAAATATACCGTATAATTTTTTGACGATTGAACCCCTTGCAATACCCAGGCTCCATTCCCCCGGGGCAGAGCTACATCCACCCAAGGTGGTCAAACGAACACCTTTCGTTGGAAAACTTTTTCGAATATATAGATTAAATATAAATATTTTGATATAATAGAACACCCTGATATAAAAATCACGCACTCATATTCTAAAAATATGAACATCCTTGATGAAAATACCAACTCCGACACTGCCACCCGGGGTTATCTCCACAATTTCCATGAACCATGGCTTGTCTACTATCTTCCATTAAAAATAAAGAACCCCACCATAAGAAATGAACCAAAAATCCTATCTTTGGACTCCCCAAAAGAAAAACAAGGGGAAAAAATAGCAGCTTGGGAAATCAAATAAACTAATTTAAGGGTAGTGAAAATGTTGAGTTTACCTCAATTTCTTGACTTTAAGAGCGATTTTCAGCTACAAATGGTTGTGCCACTGAATTTTTTTTAGCTTTGTACTGGAAAAATGGTTGATGGGCGTTCACCGGAAAAGCTCTGAATTTCAAGCTCAGGAATGGTAGAAATGGTTTGGGTTGAAAGAATGGTGAGATTTTTGTGTAAATGTGTAATTATTACTTTGACCCTTGAAGTTTGAAAAGGGTAAATTATTTACCCCTCAAGTTTCTAAAGATTTTGTATAGTCCCCCTTTGTTCTTTAATTTGATCTTAAATATATAAAACTCCTTGGCCAAGTCGATCAACGCAGTACTCACTTCTCTTAATACTAGTTGTGCAAAAAGATTACGTATTTTTTTAAGGAAAAAATAGTCTAAAATCTGAAATAAATCAATATAATAAATTTATTTTTTATTCTTCTCTATTTAAAAATGATATAACGCTCAAACTTATGACCTAAGACACAAGTTAATCTTTATGAATTGAGATAACGTTACTCCTTGTGCCAAAAGCATGATACTCCCACTATAATGTTAAGTAAATATACCACCACAATTTAGAAAGTCAATCAATTCGTCTTTTAACTTGAATATTTTTTTAAACTTACGTAGTAAAATTTAGAGAAAAATATTAAAAACACCTCTAACCTTGATACGAATTATTAATTTCAACCCAAACTATTGATAGCAGTAAAAAACCTCTTGCATCAATAACTATTGAAGTAGAGGGGTGTTTTTAAGACTGTTAATAGTTTGCAGATGAAACTAATAACTTGCATCAAGCTGATGGATGTTTCTAGTAGTTTTCTCTAAAATTTATTTTTTAGAAATTGAGTTATTTCAAAGGAATTGAAGAATTTAATATTCATATTCGCCTACAATAACCACATGAAAAACAATATTACTAAAAGGAGAACAGATCTTCCCATTCATACAAAGAGGGAAATGTCGATGAACAATATGCAATCTGTCATTGTGTTGCTTACACCAATGCATAAATTGAAATCTGGATACACACGTAAGTTGAAGGAGATTTCATCGAACAATTATCAATGCTGCAGAGAGGCTAAATATGTTTAGAATATGAACAACCCAGTGTCTAATTTATGCTCTAAAAACAAGTAATGTACGAATTTCGAGTTCATGATTTATGTTGAAGGCAAAGTTGAAGAGAGACATCAAATGGGCAAGTGCCCTATAATAGGGTTTCAAACACAAAACATATTGATGAAAGATGCCAACAACAATATGTTCTTCTCAGTTTGCAAATACATTCAAGTTTTTATTTCTTAAATGAAAAACATCATTTGCCAGCCAGTCAATAAGGACAGGCTTTCTCAAAATCTTTCTGCTCATTACGACACATCTCAAATTCATTCGTGTTGTAGTACATGCATCCAACATAAGCATCCATCTCTTTGTTACACCTCTGATGGAGATCCTTCAACCTATCATGGAAAACAACAGAATTAGATTTCTCAAAATTGAAAAATATATAGTAAAGAATTATTAAGTATCAATCAGATTTCTCAAGTTGGTCAAACTATAAAGGCTAGTATCACTCTTCCAACTTGATTTTCACAAATACTTGGTCAAGTTGCGTGGACCAAATATAGTGGAAATCCAACAAAAGAAAAGAAACAGGACCTACTTTTTGCATTATTCTCCATGATTCCACCTTTCACACACACAACCCTAACTTAAACTCACCGCCTCTCCTTTCCATTTTAAACAAAGGCTATTGACCTATGGCGACAGCACTAGCGTCAATCTGGATGTCTAGACAAGGTAATTCACTTCTATTCAAATCTTACCATGTAAAGTCTGGGAAACCCAAGCAGCTTACTGAGAGGGTTTTGCAAGAAGTACAACACACAAACACCAAGAATATGCACATATTCGAATAATAGCCAGTACGTCTCACATAGGAAAGAAAGCCTTCTTCTAAGAAAGAAAATAGTAGTTGACCACATGCTACCCAGCAGCATTTAGTTGATGGCACTTATCGTTGCTTCTCTACTCATAAAATTGATGGATGGAGAGATTAAACTAATGAAAGGAGGAGAAAAAATATTTTTCAATGAGATAATAAAAAAGTAACAGGTAGCCTAGGATTCCTTTTAAGTAGGTCTGATTTGATTGTGCAAAGGAAGGGCTTGTTTCATTGACTAATGGCATTTTTACGAGGGTATGCATTAGTTTGACAGAATGTATTGAGTAATGTGAATGATAAGGTCTTAATTACAATGTCGATATGTGGGGAATGCCTGAAGTTGTAAACATTTTAGATAAGCTGTAACCACTTAGCACTGGAAGGTGCCTTGAAAGAAAAGGAAAAAAACTTTTAGCATTGTCTTAGAATAGGTCTTGATGATTGTAATAGGATAAATATCAAAGTCCATTGTCCCTATCACATAAATATCAAATAGACATGAAAATATCCAACCCATCTTTCATTGCGAGCACTTCAAAAAAGCAAGAAGCCTATATTACTTATGATTCATAGAGTCAATGGCTCCAGATATAGTCCAACATCATAAAAGCATTTAATTAGTCTTGAATGATAATATTCAGAAATTGCGTAGTTAGGAAGGTACGAGAGCCTGAAATAAGCCCCACTTACCGTTTCCATCCTATAATGCGTGCAATACACTCATCAGCACACGAAAGAAGAAACAAACAGCTACAAGCATTAATAATCTTATGTCAAATTGCCTGCTTCCAAGCTTAATGCATTTCTTCTACTTCTCAAAATATAAGTTTAATCAAATCGTGTTAAGAACAGTTTAACCTCTCTCAGGTATGAAAAACAACACAGCGTTCCTCAATCATGAACTTTCAGTTTTAGCTGCCAGATGTGGACTTATGTGTTCTGGTGTATATTGTTTGGAATTATGCTTCTAATTTCTCTCTGTGCAATAAACACATCTTATTACTGAAACATTGTTATTACTCTTATCAATAACTGTTAGGAAACAGTTGAACTGCAAACGATCTTCCCTTCAACTATTACGAAGGAAAAATTCATTAGAAAAATTAATATCAATCAATCAACTGCATTACAATATGAATAGTCGATAACTCTATATTCATTCTGCTCTATTCAGACTCAAGTCACTCTATACTAGTAAATAATTTGTCTTATAAAGCAAATCAGGGGTTCTTTAAAACTAGATGTACTTTGCATTTCACATATCCCTATTATGACATCTCTCTAACTAGACTAAAAACAGTCCCAACAAGGAAACATTGGGCAAAGATTGTATAACGATCTCATCTAAAAGCCTAAAATGTTTGAGAGAAAACTCACTGTCTACTATATTGATAATCGTGATGTCCTAACCAGCCTGCGCACACATCGACTAATTGTCTAATTATACCTCCCATAATTCAGGTATCAAATATTCTGTCCACCAAATTTAGATAAATGAGAAGAAATTACCTAATGTTTTTGGCTCAACTGAAACTGAATTTGGGACTTCATAGTTCTCGACTCACCTCATTGACCATTAGGCCACATCCTTGGGTGCATTATTTACTTAATCATCTCCTTAATCATAGTCCAACCATGTGATTATTATTACTACTATTTTGAAGGTGATGGTGAGACTTAAATCAAGTATCTCTACCTCCTCATAACATGTTAAGTAAATAATCTACAAAATAAATCATGTCTTCAACACTTTCAAACCTTGAATTAGAGAACTGTCCACTCCTGATTACTAAAAGCCCTAAATTTTCATCTGAACAATAACGCAAATCACACAACTATGACGCTAAAAACAATCTCAAAAATCGAACAGTCTCTAATAAATCAAAAAATTAAGAAAAATTCCTATACGAATTATCAGACTTACAGACTAAGGACACAGCGAGTGACTTGTTGACCTTTTTGAAGGCATTTCTCCGGGTTTGGATCGTCCTTCTTGCATTTGAGATATGCTACATTCTCGCTCCGGCATCTAATATCTATGTGCTTCGAAGCCGACATCAGCACCGCCGACGTCGGGATCGGATTTCCCACAGCATCCACTGCGCTAGCCATTCTCCAATCGCCAAAGCTTCACACAAAACTGAATGTTCTTCAGATTGGTTGCTCATACATTTCTTCAGCAGAAACTTGGGCTTATTATTTGGGCTTCTGATTAAGTGGGCTTAGAGTTTTCAACTGATTAAAGCCCAACGTCACTTGTGAGATTTCACTTGTATATTGCTGTTATTGTTTGGGCTGGGCTTTAATCAGATAAGTTACATCTTATAGCCAATTCTATGTAGTGGATATATGTTATTTAAGTTATATTCTGCCTCCCTTTTTTTTTTCAAAATATTTAATATTGTGACAATTATTAATGTATAAATTTCTAATTTTAACTATTCAATTCTAACATTTTGTGTGAAGCTTGATTTGATATTCCCCTACTTTCAACATTCTTATGTTTTTTTTTTAATAGTCGTATTGTGATTTTCGAGAGTCAAATTTGATTAATTTTTAGAACTAAATTAGATACATTGAATTTAATATTTTAAAATTAAAATTTAGATGTCTAAAACTTATACAAAAAGTACTACTCCCTCTGTCACGTTTTTATGTGGCATCCTTTGACTTGACACGGTGTTTAAGAAAAAAGGGAAAACTTTTAAAACTTGTGGTTTAAAATCATTCTTAGATATTTATGTGGTTGAGAATCATTTCATTAAGGGTAAAAAAGAATTTTTAAAGGTAAACAGTTTCCAATTAAAGTAAAGTGACATTCTTTTTGGGACGGACTAAAAAAAAGAGTGTCACATAAAATGCGACAGGGGGAGTATAAATTATAACTTTTTCGTATTAATATAATAAAAAAATACATTTTAAAATATTGTCAAAGTTCATTAACATCTTAGAAGATTTCACAAAACCATTATTACTTAGTTTTTGACTTTTCGAAGGATTAGAGATAATCAAGCTCGTACTGATAACTTTCACCGTGTCAAAGTGACATTGTAGCACTGAGTTATATCCCTTCTCCGCTCCTTCAAACTTTGAAGCTCATTTTCAAGCATTTTTTTTTAACTCTTTCAATTGATTTAGCAATATCAATCTCATCAACCAGAAAATCATTAGACTTGTGATTCAAAAACTTGTTTAAAATATCATAATGAAAAGAACGTAAGAGTTTATCACTACTCCTAATATTAAAATCGTGACAACTAAAACGAATGTTCCTCTTTTAGTAAGTTGTCTTTTTATTTGGGCCGACCCGAGCCCAGGTTATTGATTATGTGGGCTAAGAGCTGTTTCTTCAAACTCCGGTGAGCTTTAGGAAGAACAACAATGGCAAAGCATTCGCCGGCTACTCCATCGTCGACGTTAACTGTGCTAATGATATAGTAAATGACAGAGCTTTCTTACTGTAGCAATCCACTGATATTCAAAACCTTTTGGTTGAAGTCCTTCCTGTAGGAAACCAGGTTCTCTCTTATCGTTTCTGTAAAGTTCCATCTTTTACTGTGAAACAAATTTTTGACTGAACTCTGAATACTACATGTTTTTGGCCTTTTTCTTCATCTGGGTATGCTTAATTTCTGCTTTTTTCTGGGTAAAGTGAGTTGGAATTTTCTATAGAATCGAAAATGCTACAAACCCAACAAGAAGCAGCTCCACTTGTTTCAAAATTGCTGAAAATCCCACCACTCAAAGCTCTTACACTCTTCAAATCTTCAGTCGAGCAAGGATTTCATCAAACTCACCAATCCTTCTCTATAATCCTAGAAGGACTTCTCTCTTGTAACTCAATCTCATGTGCTCAATCTCTAATCTTACAGTTGGTTTCAGGCAGAATCACTTCACCCCATTTCACAGTTCCTTCCTTACTTCACCATTTGACTCATACCCATTTCTTGAATTCTACTCCTTTATATGAAATTATCATCAATGCCCATCTTCAATCTCAGTTAATACAACAAGCTTTGGTATTTTTTAATCAAATGATTGATAAAGGACTTGTACCTTCATCGAATACGTTTAATAGTATTCTTTCTTCTGTTATAAAGAATGGATCTTTCGAAAAGGCTTGGTTGATTTTTGAAGAATCGATTGGAAAGAAGTTCTTGGATATGTATAGTTTTGGGATAGTGATAAAGGGTTGTTGTAAGTATGGTGATTTGGATGGTGCTTTTGTGGCCTTAGCCAAATTGAAACAAATCGGGTGGTGCCCGAATGTTGTAATATATACAACTATGATTGATGGGTGTTTCAAATATGGTGATTCTGGAAGAGCAAAGGAGTTGTTTAGTACGATGTCGGACGAGGGTATCTTACCTAATCAGTATACTTACTCTGTATTACTTAATGGTTTCTTTAGGCAAGGACTTAAAACGGATGGATTCGAGCTTTATGAGAAGATGAAGCTTGATGGAGTGTTTCCCGATATATACACTTATAATTCTCTTATGAATGTGTATTGCAGCGATGGGAAAGTTGATAAAGCGTTTGAATTATTCAATGAAATGCGTCATAATGGGGTAGTATATAATGTTGTAACCTATAACACTTTGATTAGAGGGTTATGTCAAGAGAAGAGAGTGTGGGAAGCTGAGAAATTAGTGGATCAAATGAAGCAGGCCGGTTTGCATCCTGATGTGATCACGTATAACACTCTAATGGATGGGTATTGTTCTGCTGGAAAGCTTGAGAAAGGATTATCTTTGTTCAATCAGATAAAGTCCCATGGGTTAACACCTACATCAATCACGTATAATACTTTAATTGCGGGTTTTGCTAGAGCTGGAAATCCATCTAAGATTGTTGACTTTGTTCGTGAGATGGAGGAAAGAGGCATATTTCCTTCAAAAGTCACATACACAATTCTTATTGATGCATTTGCTCGATCCAATGACATGGAAAAAGCACTTGAGGTGTTCTCGCGTATGCAAAAAGCTGGTTTGAGTGTAGACCTTTGTACATATGGTGCCTTGATACATGGGTGGTGTAGTCAAGGGAATATGAAGGAAGCATCAAAATTGTTCCTATCGATGGCTGAATATCATCTACAGCCTAATGATGTAATATACAATATGATGATATTTGGATACTGTAAAGAGGGCAGTTCCTTTAGAGCCTTGAAGCTGCTCAAAGAAATGGTTGAGAATGGAATGATTCCAAATGGAGCAAGCTATTGTTTGACGATTGAAGCTCTTTGTCATGATGGGAAATGGAAAGAGGCCAAGATTCTAGTCAGTGGCATGATGAAATTTGGTCTAAAACCCTCGGTTTCATCATGTGATCTGATTCAAAAGGCAAAGAACGTGACAACTTAAAGATATTATGAAATCGATGCCTGAAATGTTTGCACGCAATAGCTTATGAAGAAACATCAACTAGAAAATGGATGAAGGCTTAGAATACCGTAGAGTGCTTTGTCCTCAGCATCATTGTAAGCCTCAATTCCTCCCTGATTTACCTTATAGAATTCAGTTGCACCCACCTTTTGGTATTGAACGGGGAGTGTTTGTAATTTCATGTCATTTAGTTTATATGTGTTACATTCCTAGTGTAATTATGTGTCCATTCTTTTGTCTCATGTTGATGTAGTTTATGTTATTTTGCAGCCCTTGTTCTCAAGATTATGGAGACTACTTAATCACAAGCTTACGCTGATTCTTGATAAGAAAGAAAAAGAAGAAACTTTGTTTACAAGCTTGTAAATGATTTATATTATTCTCCCAACAGAATTCTCATCAATATTGGGTTCGGTAACAGCTGCATGCTACTTTTTTCATCATATGATGCAGCAAAATAACTTGTTCATACGTGTAGTCCTGTCATCACATTGAGTTGACGATATCAACTATAATGGCTTTTAGGATCTACTATTGGTGTTGGTGTCATTCTTTTTCTAAAGAAGGAACTTAATGAAGTCGCTTGGATTCATATATGGGGGTTGAGGATGAGGATCCGGCCTCACTATAATTTCTTGACGAGGGAGTCAAGACACAAACCCTCATGATACTTGAACTAATAGGAAGGGAATTACTAATGTTACTGTCAGCATAGTCATTCTTGATTAATTCTTCTTTTGCTGTGGATATTTCATAGTGGAATGAGCAAGAATTTTTTGAAGGTTTTTGGTTGGGGTTGATATGCACGCTGTGTCGATATCTCCAGTAGGAGGTGTCGAATTTGGATGATTTGATCCACGCCTGAATTCAGTCACAAATGTATACAAGCTCATGATGTAACTTTTTTAAAAAAAAAATTATTTCTGTCCAGTTTTACTGTCTTGAGAATCTGTGATGTATGATTTTTTCTTTGGTTTTGTGGGCTCTTTCAACTGTTATATTCTCATATGACAGACATCTATGATTGTAATCTTTCTTAGTAGGTAAACTAGTATCCTTATGCATAAAGATAATCAATTTGATTGTCGTGGCTGACGATTATGGATTTTTGACCACATTCTCCTTGAGACTCTCTTATATCTTCCTTCTCTAAACTCTAGTTATAGAAGAATGAATCACTCATGAAATTTCTTCATTGTGGCTCCCTTGCATGCTTCATTTAAGAGGGAACCTTTATTTCTAGCCCTCACAAGCCTTCTGATTCCTAATTTCCTTATATCTGCAGTCTCAACTCTTGATGGCTCCTCTTATTACAAACAACATCAACATACTCGGTGGAATTTCACAAGTGAGGTCTGGAGAGGATAAAATGTACGCGGACCTTACAACTACCTCATTGAAATAGAGAGGTTGTTTCTGGTGGCTCCTCTTATTATTGCTTCTTTTCATCTGATAAATTGTCTCTGTCTAGTTCCAATTCCACATAAAGGAGGGTCACTCATACAAAAGATTGAAGGGAAATTGTGGGTAGGTTGAAAATTTCTTCTTAGGTAAACTGAAAGATCTTTGTAGCTAGAGGAAAAGAAAGTAAAATCGACTCTTGTTATATTAGGGTTGCAAAGCATGAGTTACTTAAACTGATGAAAACAGAGTTATAAGAGAGTAATACAAGTGTCGTGCAACTTAGTATGTATATGTCTAAACAAATGATTCAATATAGTCGATTCTAACTAGTTTGAATAGAGACGAAATTAATATGCATTATACATGCGTGAGTGTACAACAACAATAACATACCCAGTGAAATTCCAGAAGTGAGGTCTGGGGAGGGTGAAATGTACGCACAAATCTTACCACAACCTCACAGAGGTGGGAGATACATGTGTGAGTTGTATAACAATTGATTCAAACACCATCATCTTGAGAGGATGACAAAAGAATGGGAATATATCCATCAAGTGTAGCACCAAAAAGAGAGAGTTATCTAGTGTAGTCATAAATTCAATTAACCATATGGTTCTTTTGGTCATAAATTTTTCTTTAAATTTTGTTTTCTTTATTTGCTATTAAGGACCACTATATCTGATGACTGAGTAGTACTGCTTTCATGTAGTAACCAATTGGGACCAGAGAACTCATTGTATGAAAAAACACTGACAACATGACCAATAAGGAAGAAATTGCAATCACTATACAAATTTCAGTGTGCAAAAATAAATTGAAACAAAAACTACATAGGGGACCATATTAGGGTGGCAGGAGACTAATTAATATTCCTTTTATCTCAAAATAAGCATGTGGGTGCTCATCTGGCTAGTGTATTTTAAGGTAAAAATGTTAGCGCTGCCAATGGAAGGACAGCAAAAACCAAAGTATCCATGAGATTTCTTGTTCCGTGGGTGTTTATCTTTATATTTATACAACTTTTACATATTTTCTATATCGATACACAAAAAAAAATTTAGAATCAATAGGTGCTCGAACACCCGACAGACACCACGTGGATCTGCCCCTACATGCTTATTGAAAAAATAATAAATATTGCATTTTGATTATTAAGATAACTATTTCGTGAAAATTGAGCACTATTAAGAAGTAATAGTTCTCTAATATAAAGGCAAAATTAAAAATAATAATTATTTTTTATTTTAAATTCATAGAACAACACTTATTTTGGGACTGGAATCAGGCAAAGTAAAAGCAAGTGGACCTAACATTAGACTAAATATCCCTTGCAGCAGCATCCCATTTTGAGGACTTGCAAAAAATATTTTAGTTGATGATTAAAATATTTTAAAAGATATTTTCTTTAGGAAAATAAGTTTCTTAAAATAAGAAAAGTAATATTCCTAATGGGAAAAGAAGTTTCAACAAGTGATCATTTCCCCCTTCTATGCTATCTCATTTCATAGTATTTTGCTGAATTTGCATATAATATTTTTAAAATAATATTTATTTTATTTATTTCTTATTAAAAATTTTATAAAAAATATTTTTATTCGTATCGAACACCTATGGCTGGATTTCTATGATAGAATAGTAGAGAGTTGGTACTGAAATTGTAAGGAAGAATAATGATATATTCAGTGAAACTTGACAAGTGAAACAATGATAAGTAAATTATAATTTTATTTTTTATTCAAGACAAGATATATTTGAGAATTAGGTAAAATTAACCAAAAGTAGACACTGGAATTCTTTTTCTCAAGAATATCTTTTTTCTGGAAATGTGGGGTAATTCAATATGCTATTTTCCTTGAAAAAAGTTCCACTAATTATTATTCTTTAAGAATAAAAATTCACCTAATAGGCAATTTGATGTAACATTTGACTTCTTTCTTTTTTTGAAAGGTTATTTTCAATCATTTTTATTCTTTTTAAAGCAAAATGACATAAGTGGAAGAAGGAACAATTTTGATTAGGGTTCAAAGGAATCCAAAAATATCAACATGAAATATAAGTACATATGTAAAACAATTAAAAAATCAATAAATATTTTATTTATTAAAATTCATAAATTTTAAAGTACAATGAATTATTCTTTAGAGACATCTGATTCTTTTCTTTTTTTTTAAAAAAAAAAAAGCGAATTTAATACTCGATAACATTTAATCGTGTAGAATTGATTTTTGGGATATATTATTTAAATTAAGAGTAGAGTTACAGGAAAAATTTCATCTGATAAATATTTTCACGATCGATTCAAAAAATACTTCTTCTATTAAGTTTCATTATTTTCTTCCGTGTGAATTTTGTTTAAAAAATAAAAATTAAAAGTCTACAGTTATCTGCAAGTTAGCATTTGATCATAGATTTTGAAAGTAAATTTAAAAATATATCTTCAAATATCCTCCCCAGACCCCACTTGTGGGAAGGTCTGCGTACATGAGGTAGTGGGAAGGTCTGCGTACATTATACCCTCCCCAGACCCCACTTGTGGGATTTTACTGGGTATGATGATGATGATGATGATGATCTTCAAATATCAATTTAACGTGAAATTTAATTAAATTTTGGAAATATTATCAAGTTCTCAAAATCTATCTTAGAGCCTAAAATCAAGTTTTGAGACTTCAACTCATTAAACTTTAAACATTTTCTCAATAAAATGCAATTTCTAAATAAAATTTAAAATTTTTAATATTTTAAGATTTATTTTTACATCATATTAATATAAAAAGAATTGCAACTTATAGTTTTTTTCCTATAATTTTTAATCATCTAAATTTTATAATTTAAATTTTGAAATAATAGTAAATAAAAATAAACGGACGGAGTAATAGATGTGCACAATGATTAGATCTTTATACCTGAAAAAGAAAAAAATGGAGGGACCCTTTTTTACTAAATAGTAATAAAGTGTCTTTACAATTTTAGAATCTTCATGAATGGATGACTTGATTTTATATTGCATAAGGTGATTCCAAGTTCACATGTTCAATAAATGTTCTGTCAAGTTTCTTTTATGAGTTTTAATAATTTAATTTAATATAAATATATTACATCATCAAGTCATTGTATTAGTGATTAGTTTGAAACATAAATAACATCATAAATAACTTCTTATAACAAATTAATTTATAAAAAATTATGTTTAATGAACCAAATAAAAACTTGTAGTAGTGTTGGATGTATTGCTTTTAATGAATTTAAATTATAATCAAATAAAGGAAAAAATCAGAAATTTTATTACTTCTGCTATCTCATTTTATGTGACATTCTTTTTTTTTTTAATGTCCCAAAAAGAATGTTATCTTATTTTAATTGTAATTAATTTATTTTTAAAATTTTCTTTATCCTTAATGAAATGATTTTCAACAACACAAATATCTAAAACAATAAATTTTAAAAGTCTTCCATTTTTTATAGACATCGTGTCAAGTCAAAGAGTATCACATATTATATATAGAAATTGAAACGTCAAAAGTTGCTGGTTATCATCATTATATTGTGGCAGCTTTACCCCCAAAAGACACAAACTATGTAGACATTTTTGACATGGAATTTTATCTTATAACTTAAAATTATGAAATTTATATTGAGTCCGATAAAAACAAGACAGTACTTATTATTAAAATCGTAATTGTGAGCTATTTCAAATGATTGGACAATATTTTTAATTTCTTCTCATATAATATTATTTTTAAATAAATTATAATTAAAAAATTTAAAGAATGATTATCATTGTATTCTGGCACGTTGAATATTCTGATAATTATTAGTATTACTTTCCGGCAGACGCCGTTCAGGATTTCGGGGCAACTTTACAGAAAAAGACACACAAAACTAGAAAATAAGATTTTATTTTTCTATGCTATCTCACTAAAAGACATGATAAAAGTAGACTAAAATAAGATTTGTTTAATTCTCCCAATGATAAAAGTAGACTAAAATAAGATTTGTTTAGTCTCATCTGCGCTCTATCAACATGGATTACGATGCATTGATGATAGTGTTTCACCGTTAATCAAAAATTTCGAATTCGATTTTTGAAAATAGAAAAAATTTCATTAGGAACATTACTCTCAAAATGAATCCTATAGTGTACGATTTAAATTTAATCTGGACTCCACGAGCTCCAGATACCAGGTGGGAAATCAAAAAAAAATCTGCTCTCTATTACTTTTGATTAATTCTTTTTAAAATTACATTAAATTAATTTGATATTTAAATAAAAATAATTATTAAAAAATTATAGATTATAATTTTTTTCATACTAATATAATAAAAAAATATATGTTAAGATAATGATCAAAATTTATATAATTTAATTTCTAAAAATGAAAATAAGAACAACTAA
>JAPFFP010000103.1:21226960-21237357 GCA_026153255.1 Solanum medicagineum | reverse complement strand
CCGGATGGGAAGCCAGAAAAAGAATGAAACGAAGATTGTTTTCTGGTTGTTTGCTGCAGAGTCTTGATGAATTTTAGGTTTGGATGTTCTATGGTTAGGAAAACGGATAGTCTCCCGACTTATTTGAGAACATTGAGTTAAGCCCCACCTGGCAGATAAAAGGTGTTGTTTGAATCGGTTTCGTACCTGATTTCTTACTAAGGTGGAGGTTAAATTGTTAATTTTTCTCATGCCAAGAGATTGTTTTTTAATTTTTTTGGTTGGTTTGGCATGATTTTAATGTAAAAAAGTTGATTTTTTAAAATCAAGTGATAAAATTTTATTAATGACATTAACAATGTACCTAGGGTAATTCCACAAGTGATATCTGTGGATGGTGAGGGTAAGATGTATGCAAACCTTATCTCCCAGCTTTGTGGGTTAGAGAGGCTATTTGATAAGAGCCTTGGCTCAAAACAAATGTAACCGACGTAGGAAAGTAAGTAAGAAAAAGAGACAACAAAAATAGCAATGTATGAACAAGTGTAACAAAATATATTAATATGCGTCACAATAAATGAAATTACACGATTTGCAAGATTGGTTACTAGAGGAGATCTTTGAATATGGGTGTGCGACATAACTACTTCGTTATGTCTCGAACCTCGCTCTTTTATCAGATGCTTTATCACACTATTAAAAATTTGATTTCTTAGAGAGGTGGTCACTCAACTGAAAATAATTAGCTCAAGTATCACTTTTTCTTTTGTTTTGTAACATAAAAGTTAATTGATGTGCTAGTGACTTTTATGTTACAAGGCAATGAAAAGTGAGTTTCTGATATAACTACTATTAGTTGAGTGCCTATATGATAAATCTACTCTTCCCTTGCGATTGCCTTCATTCGCAATGCAACACAAGCAAATAATGAAATAAAATTAAGACATATATGTTTGTCTTCCCTACTTTTTGTTGTTTCTATTATTGGCTTATATTCTAGTTATTTCCTTACCATTAATTAAGGAGGAGTGGCACATAGTCTTTTTTTTTTAATTTTAGGCACTAAAGGGCAATGCCAAGTTCTACCTAGATGATGCTAAGCAGCTGGAAGAGTATTGGACAAAGGAGAGGTGATGAGAAGTGGTGGCAGATTATACTTGCCTGTAATTTTGTGGACTATATGGAAAGAGAGGAATTCAAGATTTTTGGAAGATACTAGTACTTCATCCGAAATATTAGGATGAACTATCTTACTTTTTTTTTTTGGTGTAAAGAGAATGTGGGGAAATAGGGGACCTGGTAGATCTATTATGCAATTATAAGATTATTGGCTTATGACGTGGCTGTTTATACTCTTTTGGGTTTTATAAAATTCTTAAGTTAGCATCTTTTCTGGTGTTAAGTTTTTTCTTTAATACAATTGTTACCTCACTCAAAAAAGCAAAAGAAAGGACAAACGGGGGATTTTCTTGGTCATTGATGAAGAAGCATTAATATTTTATTAATTGCTGCGACCTTTGCGCTTTTTTTGGGAAGGAAGCGAACATGCCTTTTGAGGAGGAAGAGACCTGCAACATCCACAATTAAAGATGTGGCTCATCATTTGTCCCCTTTTAAGTAGAGCGCACAATTTGGTAAGAATGAAATGAATGGAGAAAATATATACATAGGAATACCAAAAATAGGAGGTTCAAGATCACTTCTTCGTGTCCCTGCTTTGTATGAATAAATATACATATAGATATACCTGTTTCGTAGGATGGTCACATTTTTCAATTTTCACAACACAAATAATTGTCATGTAAATTGAGATCTAGATCCTAGTGGATAGAAACTGGTAATGAGGAGAACCATATCGGCGAACTAAATCAAAAGTGTGATTAGGATGACTATTCTTATACTGCATTTCTCTCTGATTTGGACCTAGATTAATCAACTCTACCGTAATGAGAAAGCTCGGTAGGGTGATTAAGTTATTTTCAATGTGTGTTACTATTTGTTGCTACGCTTGTCTTGTATCTTGCTATTTTATTTTTCTTACAATCCTGTGTTGGTTCTATTTCTTTTGAGCCGAGGGTCTGTCGAAAACCACCTCTCTGTCCCACAAAAGTAGTGTAAGCCTGGAAGGTTTGCGTACATCTTATCCTCCTCTGGGGTGTGATGTGATTAAAATTTATAGTAGTCAATGAAGTAGGTCGAGAACCATGATGTCTCAGATTTGATTCATAGCTCATATAAAAGCCAAGAATAGCCTTGAGAGGTGGGAAGCAACTGTGGAAGTAGTCAAGGCACACAAACCGACACCACAGTTGTTAGAATATGCGATACTTTTGTCCTAATGCGGATAGGTAGAAAGCTAGTAAAGTGACAATCTTTGGAACTTGTGGATTCTCCAAAGTTGTAGTGGTGGCCTTCTACTCTATGTTATACTTATTACAGTACCTTTTGGTAAAATATCTTACCTTATTAACAAAATCCTATCGTTATTAGACTGCTCCCTTTTTCCAAGTGTTTTGTGGAAGTTCAAATAGAAGCTCCTACACCATTTGGATTTCGTAAGTTTCTGTCCTAAAACAAGTTTAATCTCCTGCATCTCTAAGGATAAACACAACTTTGTTTTCCTCTTTCTTCCTTCCTTCTCAATTTGCTCGAGCGCTTCCTCTCCTCTAAGATTAAAGGAGCAACTCATACATTCGTTCTACTTGCGGTGATGGTGGTGGGCCTAAGGGTTGCCAGTTTATTCAATTCCGTTACAGAAAAAGATTAACCTATGTGGAATTAAGACATTAAAAATTTCTGGTAGTTAAACAAGGCCAACAAGCTATGCATCTTTGTGTTTTATGTGTTTTAGCGTAGTAGAAGAGTTTGTTGCAGCATCAAAATGTGTTGGTGAAAAATGCTAATTGGTGCATGTTCTTAGGTTGTGAAGGTGAGGAAAGACATGATTATTTATTCACTCATCGATGTACAGAATCAGATTTTATTGGATACCCTTGCAATCTAAAGCCAAACTATGTTTACGTTATTCCCAGAGCTAATAAAATGGCTATTGCTATAATAGCATAAAGATTTTGGTTAGGGGGCTATCGTGTGGGGTCCACAAGGCTAGTATGGTCTAAGCTTGGTTGAGACACACTGTAAAAACAATGAAGTTCAGTCAAGGTTGTGTAGGTTTTCGAAGAAAGTGGGAGAATGAAATAAATTTTTTAATCCATTCTATTCAATCAATCAATTATGTTTCGATTCCAAAATTAGTTGGGTTGACGGTATAAATCCTTTAAATTCATCTGCTTTAGTGGAACTTATTTCATTCCAATACTAGATAATTTCTTAAAGAATATAGGGGCGCTTAAGACAATTATATCTTAATCTTAACTTATTTATACCAGTTATATGGATCCTTTGTTTCTGTTATATTTTGTTCTTAGCCCAGTCCACATTGATTCCGAAAGTTTGGTATGTCTTTCAGACTTTACTCCATGAGATTTAATGTCTACCCACCCTCTTTTTTTACCTTTAGTCTTCATAGTGTTATACTTATCGACCAGTGCATGTGGAAATCATGATCAAATAGTCTTGGATGACCTTACATTTTGGTTTTCTTGTTATATCCTCTTTTGTGCAGCTTTTATCTTTCTAGAATATCCATCTTGGCCGTTCATATTTTATGAAATTCATCTTTTGGTTATGTAGGGTGTAACATGGTCTTAACTATTCTGTATAATTTACCCTTGGCTTTGTTAAGTATTGTTGGTAATGTAGCACTCTTATTACATCTTCATCTGTTATGCCGTGTCCTCTTAATTAAGAATCTTATGGAACTGCTTCTACCATCTTGGGTGAAGAAAAGATGAGTTTTGCAGCGCTTTAGAGCTCTAAGGTCATTCCTTAATCTAAAAAATTTGCTGATCAGATGTACTGTTTTGTGCAGTTTAATTAGCAGATGCATTGTTACCTCCTTATGTGCTTTCGTTAAACACTATTTTAACAGTAGCATCAAATAAAAAATATATGAAGTTGGCTCTCGTTGTAAAATGTTCTACCCTTAAATGAATGAAATAACTCAGTTTTAGTATCTGGTATTTGAAAATGATTGTTGGAGATCTTTGTATGACAGGCTGACAAGTTTACATCCAGGTTTTGGTTTTAAGTTGACTGTCCACGGTCCAAGCCCAGACTTGGCTAATCAGGCTTGTGGAGGTATAGTCTTCTATGCTCCATTTCGATGCATGTTTAATTCATTTGTGGTACTGCATAGGGATAGTTTTAATTCGAAGGCATTGGTGAAATATTCAGTCATTGTTACATGAATTATGTTTTCTTTATATCTATTCTTGCTTTGTAGTGTACTCTTGAACTACTTTGTTATTTTCCAGAGTTTAGATGGAGCATGATCTGAATATTGAGCAGCAAGTGCCAGAAGGTATTCTCAGGGGCATAACTTTCAGTATCTTATCAGAGACTGATGCCGTAAGTAGATGCCAAACTTTTGGTGTAATTAAATTAGCAAGTATGTCTGCTTCTCGTTGTTGCTTGAAATGGATCAATTCCCACTAGCCAAAGTAGCTTTTCTCAATTTTCTTTTCAGTCTGTGTCCATTGTTCTTAAATAAAGGTCTCTTTTCTCTACTAATAATTACATTACTGTAATATAATATATTTTTATTCCTAGAAATCTCAAACCCATAAAAAGTAATCCAAAAAGACTAATTTTTAACCCACCTTTCTTTAAGTTAGTCGATTCTTAATATGCTATATCAAGTTGAACTAAGGCTTTGAAAATTTGAGAGAGCTTAAGTTGCTAATTTTAATCCTTCTGTTAAATTTTATTGTCAAATGAAGCCGATTCACATTTCTGCATTTCTAGGCCAAATTGTCAGCTAAGGTCATAGGAGCAGTTAATGAAGTAACAGATCCCGCATTGGGGTTCCCAAATCCAATCTTTCAGTGTGCAACATGTGGTGCAAACGATGGGAAAAAATGTGAAGGTATGGGAGAAGAAGCTGATGATTTGATAATAGCCATGATGTATTACTGTTTTGACATCTTCACAGGAAGTAATCATTTTAATTTTATTCTTTTATGTCCTTTCCAGGTCATTTTGGATTAATAAACTTTCCGTACACAATTCTGAATCCGTATTTCGTATCGGAGGTTGCTCAGATCCTGAAGAAAATATGTCCAGGATGTAAATCTGTGCGTCGTGATAAGGTCAAGGTCAGGTACTACACACTCAGTACTGAAACTTGATATTATATCATTAATATGAACTTTAGCTACAATTTACTTTTCCTGTAACATATGTGGTTAGCTATTCGTGGAAAGAACATCTTAGTAAATTCTTCAGGTGAATCGGATACAGGGAAGTGATTCCTTTTCTAATTCAGTTACGAACAGTTGTTTAGGGTTACTTTAGTAAATGCTCTTGCTCCAAGTTCCTGCGCCACCATTTCAGTTTTAGCTGATATAATTTGGGTTTTGATAGTAAGGTTTACGGAGATAAAATGTGTTGGAATATGTGTTGCGGGGAGATAGGATCCTATGCCTGGTATACTGGACCACAGCGCACTACATTCTTTTTTACTGTTTTGATTGAAGCATTTTGCCTTTTCCAGACCTCCATCTTCTTAATGAGTATGGTTGAAGCATTTTGTCCCTTCAGACTTGCCTCTTCTTATCGTCGACAGTTGACACACTTACAGATAGAAGTGTTCACATCCAGTTGGCTTAAGAAACTAGAAGTTATTATCTGTTACTTATAGGGTGTGTTTGGTATGATGGAAAATGTTTTCCATGGAAACTATTTTCTCAGAAAATGTGCTATTTATAAAAAAAGATCCATGTTGTTATACGTTGTTTGCACAGTACATGTGACATCGATAATGATGCTGTTGTTCGACTTGCTCCTGGGGTGATAATTCTTTGTTTTTCCTTTTCCAGGGTGCTGAGAAGAAGACATCTGCTTGCAAATACTGTGATGTGAGTCTTATTGGTTGTAAGTTATAATATTCGTTCCCCTGTTTTTAATTTCTTGACCTCTATCAATCTGATAAGCAGGGAATTTTAAGAGGTTATCCACCAACAAAATTTAAAGTATCTCCTAAAGACATGTTTGGGAGGACTGCCATTGTCGCAGAAGTGAATGAAAATTTGTTGAAGAAGCTTCAGCAAACTTCGGGAGTAAGTTTGGCTTCTGACTATTGGGATTTCATCCCATATGATGCACAACAAGAAGCAAGTGTAAATTCTTCAAATTACAAAAGAGTTTTATCACATGCTCAGGTAGCGATATTCCTTACCAGTTTCAGCTGGTTTCTTGCTCTTTCCTCTCCCATCAAAATCTCACCATGTTTTTATATTTTATGATAAATTCTTTTGGGAAGTAAAACTCAATTTGTTGTTTTCTTGTGTTGATATATTTGTCTCCTCCCGATTAGATCCAATTTGAAGATTGAATAGCCCTTCCACTGATTGTGTATTGCTGAAGACCTTCGGATAGCATATATCTTTTGCCGTTTACATTTTGTAGTAAAATCAGAAGCTTTCTGCCGTTTCTTGTTTGAAAGTATCACATTGATGGAGGGTGAGATGAGAAATGTAGACCTGATACTTCTAAGTTTAGCTGAATAAACAGCAATATATATATATATATATATATATATATATATATATAGATATATTTGATTTTGTTTTGGGTGTTCTTTTGGTCTTAAAACATTTTTTTTGGATAACCGTGGCTGTGGGGTCCGGCTTGCGCATACCTCGACTAACTCCACGGGGTACTTGCCACCTTCTCCAGCAATATGTACTAGATAACTCTATCCACCAAGGCTTAGAATATATGTGAAGAACTCATCTAGAGCTTGTTTGGGAAGTCATCATGTAATTAGAATTTTGGTGTAATTGGTGCAATTACATTCTTTCATCTATGTGGTAGGCCAAGTAATTACTTGGCAAGGTAGGAATCGAGTGTAATTGAAGGGGTGTAATTACACTCTTCAATTCCCAGTAAAAGGATAAGGAATTGGTGTAATTACACCATGTAATTACATGAAATGTTTTTAAAATTCTTTTTGTTTTTATTTATTTTTTATTTTCAATTATTTTAAAACTTTTTATTTTTATTATTCGAATTTTTTTGTTATTTATATTTTATTTCCTTCTCATTCTCAACTTTTACTTCTTCACGTGATTCCATGCAATTTTTATATTACTTATATTTTTTTATTTCTTGTAATTTATTTTTCATTAGCATATTTTTGTTAGCATTCTAATTTTTAAACTAAAGTAGAATTCATTGTTGAATTATAGTGTTTAAGTTTTCTTTTCTTTATAATGACTAACATTTATAATATTAACATTTTTATCAAATATACATTTTCTGATATATACATCATAGCTAGTGGAATCCTACAAGTGGGGTCTGGGGAGGGTAGAATGTACGTAGACCTTATATCTCATCGAAATTTTGTTCTTTTAATTTTTATGATTAATTTAATTAAAATATTCTAATTTGAAGAATATGAATGAACTTTCTTATAATACTTGTTATCTGATATTCATCGAAATTTTGTTCTGTTAATTTTATGATTAATTTAATTAAAATATACTAATTTTTTAAAGAATATGAATGAATTTTCTTATAATATATGTTAAGAACATATGTTAATAATTAATATATTTTCAAAAGACAACATATATCTTAAATACTTAATTTTATGTTATTTATAAATACCCTTGTTTTTTTCTAAATATAAATTTTTAATATTAGATAATTTTTATTTTTAAAATTTGATATGATTTTGTAATTACACTTGTGCAACCAAACAACACACTTGTAATTAAGTGTAATTACATTGTGGCAAACAAACAAGTCAAAGTAATTCTTAGGCTAGTAATTACTATCCCAGTAATTACAAAAATTTTAATTACCATGTGGATTTCCCAATAGACCCCTAGTTTGCCTTTGTTGGGATTTGAACATGAGACCGCGACCTACTTCATTGATCCCTAGGCACACACTTGGTGCTTCACCATGTTTAGTTTATAAGGTAGAATACTTTAATGGACACCAGTACCTGCACCATATTTTAATGCCACCTCCTCCTCCCTTTTCTCACATGTAAGTGCTGCCTCTATTGATGGTATGTATATACTTTCGTTCTTAACCATTGGTTTATGTGGAGGCTGAGTAACTGATGTGGCTATAGTACATGCTAATCACATTGATAAAGCTCGTGCATACAATTTTTTGGATGATAAACGTTTAGTAATAAGAACAAAAAATAATTATAAATCAAAAGCAAAGATAAAATGTAAAAAAAAAAAAAGAAGAAAAATTGAACCCCCTTGCTGCCACGCACTGCCCCTCACCCCTTTCTTTTCTTTCTTTTCGGATTCCTTTTGCTTTTGGTTAGGTCCCAATGCTTATAGAGCCTTTTGTCTTTGGAGCAAGTATCTTTGCATTAAAGGCATCAAGTAGATGCAAATAGTACAAATGATGGTGAAAACAAAAGTGAGTTTGTTAGCTCCATTACAGTGAGCCCTATACTAAAGATAAAAAGCTAACAAAGTCCAAAAAATTGTCGGGGGAGTTTACAAGGGACAGATTTCTCCAGCTATATATTATAAGAAATAAGACACTTAGCCTTGAGATTGCGATATTAGGGGTTGCTTAAAAAGGGCAGTATGGTGCACAAAGCATCCCACAATTATACAGGTTCCGGGAAAATGCTGCACTCCTAAGGGGTATTATATAGGCCCTTCCCGGAAGCATTAATTGTTTACTCTAGGTCCAAGGCTCCTCTCCTCGATTAGGAGTTTCCACTCCATCAAAACATCTACGGTTTCTTTCTGTTCAGATACACCAATAAATACAGGCAGGGACCATATTTCAGATTTCCCTGATGGATTTACCAACTTCCCAAATACTCCAGTATATTAAGCATCCTTAATCCTCTCAGGCATGACCACCTGAGTCGAAAAACTGAAAATGATATATTCCAGATATCTGTACCAACTGAGCAGCGTAGTGATAGGCGACTGTTGGTTTCTATTCATTGTTTGCACTTGTAGCATCTGTTAACAATGTGTATGTTCCTTCTGTTCAGAGTATGTTGAGTCAAATATGTTCATTGAGTACTGTCAAAGTGAAACAATCCCTGAAACAGAAGTTCCTAACCATTCTCAATTAGCCATAAAAACCATTGCTCACTTGGAAAAGCTAAAGTGAAAAACCAAACCCCATGTCTCGTCCCTAGTCCACATCCATTATAAATATGAATCAACCCATTTGAGGTTCTGATCCATTTGGCGTCACACTCATTTGAGGTTGATGTATGGAGAGATGAAAATCCAAAAATGGATTTGCTGATTTGGTTTGATATTTGAGTTCTTATATAAACGACAAGTTTGGTTGAAGAAAGAGCTTGCAGTTACTGGAGTAAATAATACTCTAAATTTCCTTGGATTGTAATGAAGCTTCAGAAGTGCCTGCATGGAGTTGAGTTGTGGTCTTTTGAAAAAGCTTAAACAGAGAAAAAATGATGGGACCAATCTCCACTAGTGATGATTCTGGGATTTTGGATGATTAAAAAAGAAAAGCAACTGATTTTGGGTTTTTTTGGTTGGTTCTAAAAGAAGAAGAAGTGTTATGCAACTGATTTTTATAAAAGAAACAAACGGAGCCCCGATTTACAAGTTTCTATGAAAATGCGAAGCAATTGAATAATACACAATTAGAGTTGTTTATTAATAGCCATTTTTTCAAGTGGAGGTGTTTAAATGAGAAAAAAAATGAGAGTTGAAGTGCCGGCTTTTAAGTCCAGTGCAAGTATATGTGCTAATTTAGGTATTAAGCCTTTTTAATGATGTCCAAGCTTTGTGATGGAACAGTGAACTAGCTTAGCTGATCTCTGTGTTTTCACTAGTGATTTGTGTTTTTGCTGTCTTTGCTTCCGTTCTTTGGTGCATCTGATTAACCTTCTGACATTTAGGTATATAGCATTTTGAAAGATATTGATCCACAGTTTCTTGAAGGACTTCTCAGAAGGAAGAACTCAATCTTCCTTAAAAGCTGCCTTTTGACTCCTAATAGTCATCGTGTCACAGAATTTGGGCAGCACATGATATTTGTAAGTGAGAAAAATGTGTCTTTGCTTTGATGGTGGCATCGATACCCAATTTTGGCACTCAGCTTTCTAAGCAAGTTTTAATGTCCCAGGATGAAAGTAATAGGCTTTACAGAAAGTTGATAGACTTTAGAGGGACAGCAAATGACTTGAGCATGTGTGTTTTAGACAGAATTAAAGTTTCCAAGGTAAGAAATGCAACCACGTTTCGTCTTTTCCTTTCTTTTCTAGCTTTCGTAGAACTATGTCACATTCGAATTGAGCCTTTACTATTGCAGATACGTGCAGA
>JAPFFP010000103.1:21176379-21209535 GCA_026153255.1 Solanum medicagineum | reverse complement strand
GCAAGGTCTGCGTACAATCTACCCTCCCCAGACCCCACTTGTGGGAATATACTGGGTATGTTGTTGTTGTTGTTGTTATTATTCTTATAAATATGAATGTCATAAATTAAGTTTTTTTGAAATAAAATGAAAGATAGACAGAATAATTTAAGAAAAACGAAAGGAATAAAAATAAAAAAAAGATAAGAATTACAATATCGTCATTTTTTCATTGCCATATAAAATCTAAAAATTAGGAAGAAATTTAGATTATAATATAATTAGAATTCAAATTATCTTTAAAGCTTTTCTAAGTTATATTCTTTTCAAAAAGTATAAATATTACTAGAAAAAAATTATAATAATTATTTTAAAGTTATTCGATGGTATAGAAAATATTGTATACTAAAACTTATTATTATTTACTATAACCTCTTTAATTTGTCAAGAATTTAAGAATATAGATATATTTAAATTCAATTAGTCCCGTGAATAAATCTAATAATTTGTACCGAATTTACAGGTTGTTTCCATTACTTTTTAACTTAATAATAACAAAAAGGAGCAAGGTGACAGCAACTAGGGGATTTTAAGAAAAAGAGAATAAAGAAGAGGAGGAGATCTCGTGTGGTGAGTCATTTTAACAGCCATATAATCTTTTCTCGCATCTTTCAGCACCTCCTTCTTCAATCATTCATCCCAATCTCCTTATTTTATGCTCCAGCGCCCATACACACAGAGCGAATATTCGAATCCGAATTTTGTGTGCAGGAAATCTCGTGAAGATTCCTAATAGCTCTCTCCAACTTTTGCCAAATCTCGTGCAGAAATTATAGCTTTCTCTCCCTGTTCGTGTTTGTTGATGCTTATCTAACTGCTGCTTTTTTTTTCGGATTGCAGATTCGTCATCTTCAGGTAATGCGTAGAAAGCAAAAAAGAAGTTTCAGTTGTTTAAATAGAGATTATGTATGCATGCGTTAGAGTGTGTTGATTTTGAACTGTTAGCTCTACTGCAAATTGCTCTGTTAAGCTACGTCTATTGCTGAATTTTTAGTTTGATGAACGGCGTAACTGTTGAAGTACTTGCCAACTCCATTGATTTGTGCCTTTTTTTTTTTTTTTGAATTTTGTTGACAATGTCTGGAGTTGAGTTTTGATATATCTGCCGATTCCGACGTCGTGTACTACCAGTATTCCTCTTTAGTTCTGTGTTTTGACGGGAATTTTGGATCTTCTCTTCGATTTTTCACCAAGAAAGGCTTAATATTTTGTTGCGAATGCTGTGTTTTTTTTTTATAAACAATTATAATGTGAGTATTGAGCTTGATTGATGTGTGTGATCTTGTTCCGTCTCGACTTTTATGCGTGTGTGTAAATGTTCTTTTCTAATGGTTGTTGGAGTAGTTGTTGTGCTGGCCTGCAATTAATATGTCTTAACTGTGACAGTATGTGAGTTTTATGCACGTTGGAATGTAAATGGTCATTATATGGTATTAAGATTTGGTATTAATAGTTAGGCCCAAAAATATGATGTGGTTGTAACTTGTGAGGTCCCTAGTCCTAGAGGCAGTAAACCTGGTATGGTCTCTGTGCATAGTTTTGATTATGAAGGCCAAAATAGAGAAAAAAATAGGATTAGCATGGAAAATAACATTGGTTATTATTATATACGAGCGGGTCAGCTTTGCCATAACGTGTGAGAAAAGAAAATTGCCCACCACGGTTTACCTCTGTTGTTTGCGCTCTATACCACAGGAGTGGGTTTACCCTATGTGCACCAAAAGGTAGCCGTTACCAGTGACGGAGCCACATAGGAATTACGGGGTTTGGATAAACCTACCTCTGTGTTGTTTGCGCTCTATACCACAGGAGTGGGTTAACCCTATTTTTATATGATAAAAATAATTTTTATCTATATATTATAGATGGCGAATTCCCTTCAATTAGTTCGTGTGTCTACTTCTTAAAATTTTGACCCCCTTAAAGAAAATCCTAGATCCGCCATTGGCCGTTACAGGTTCAAAAAGAGAAGAGAATTGCTGCAGGAATATGATGCAGTTATTCGTTCAGTGATCTCTTCAAACTCAAAAGTTGCTGAAAAGTGATCAAACTCCTGACTTGTCAGCTGATATAATTGTCATTTTCTTAGTTTAGTATAAATTTCCGTAGTTAAACATTTCTCTTCAATTATGAAGATGACCTGTCATGTTTTCCTTTAGAGTGAAATTGGGGGATGTTCCAAAGAAAATGTTTATTTGATTATTTATAATTAAAACTATGTGTGAAGATGTGCAACTTATCTTTGGACGCTGTGGACAATGCTTGGCCTCAAACTTGAACTAACAATTTTTTTTCCTTTGAATTTGTCTTTGTTTTTTAAGTTTTTGTGTAAGCATATTATAATATGTGGACCCATAAAAGATTGATATATGCTATCGAATTATGGTTTAATGATCCACAGCAATTGTCTATTACAAAAGATTTCAATCTCCAAACTCATAGCAAGAATTTGACAACACTCGTGGTCTTCAGCAAGAATTTGAACAAACTCGTGGTCATCAGCAAGAATTTGACAACACTTGTGGACATCAGCTGTTTCAGTACGTATTGTGCTATATTGAAATGGGATTGGTGTAATTACCTTCTCAATTTTCATCAGCTGAACAGTTCGAGCTTTATAGTATTTGAGAAAAGTCTCGTTGTTTGATTTTCTGCTCATGTCCTTTTTTTTAAAAAAAAAAAATCTCCCATGTTGTTATCATGCTCCTTTTCTTTTGGTTACACAGTTAAGAATGGTTGCTTTTGGAAAGAAGTTGAAAGACAGACAGATCCAAGAATGGCAAGGGTATGCAGAATATCCTTTATATAGACCTAGTTGTTGTAGATTCCTTTCGTTTAAACTTGCTGGCAACCAGAGCATGCATTTTCTTTTGCTTGTTTACATTTGACCACACAAGACAATTCCATGCGAGGATGTTAAATGCATTTCAGCCTTGTTACATATGAGAGTATTTGAACCAGTGCTAATACAGTTTAACTGACTGACATGTAGTGAAATTGTAATATCTGCTGTATAACAGTAGAACACAAGCTCTGTCAAGAGGATCTGGGCAGTGTTATTAACCACAAATTAAATGAATGACAGTTAAATTGCAGGCAAAAAACTAGTAACCTTGTGGGAGGCTTAAGGAGATGCATTACTTTGTGATAATAAAGAGACAAGGCAGACATATGTGGAGACATGTGAGTGGAAATAGCTAAGCAAAGAGATATGTTAGATTCTACCTATTGTAGGAAAGGAAACTCGAGCTTTGCATTGAATCCAGAGACATATTTGATTGCTTTGTCAGAATTACTGGTTTTTGAATACTTGAAGAGTCCTTCTCAAAAAAAATACTTGAAGAGCTTTATTTTTTAACTTTCCAGATATTACATCAACTACAAATTAATGAAGAAGAAGGTTAAGCAGTACAGTAACCAAATCAAAGCTGGAGCACTAGATCGCCGACATGTTCTTAAGGATTTCTCACGGATGCTAGACAATCAGGTAAGAATATGAGGGTTGTGCACTAGGATCTCTTATGTGCATATCAGCCGAATGAGGCTACGGTTGGTTTTTGTTGATCTTCTCTGACAGATTTCCTAACATTTTAGTACTATAAGAGTAAATTATGAGGCTTGCCAATGCATTTGTTGTTCTTTAAACAGAAGTTTGTTCTTTCTTGAAGTGCCTATTCCTACTTCAACTGAAGCATGTAAACTAGCTGCAAGTAGTTTTAGGTGACTGAAAAAGCATCCTTCTCCCAAATACTGATTATTTGCCGAGTTTCTTCGAGAGCTATTATTCAGTCTCATCTGAAGAATTAGCATGTTATGAAACCCTCATCTATGTTCTGCCTCCATTTCCCTAGGAGAGCAGTAATGGTTCAGTCCATGCCTTCTCTTTCCATGTTTATTTCTTTCTTCTGGCTATTGTGACATCTCCACCTCCCCACCTCTCTGTTTGTGTTTTGAATAGGGATTTGGATAGGTTCATCAATGTTAGTCTTCAGGAATTATCCAGGTTTTTTCTGTCTGCTAATACCTTATTCATGTAGTGTTTAAAAGGATGCTCCTTATAGGAAACAAACATTCTGACTTTAGAAGGAAAACATGAAAGAGCCTGTAATTTTCTCAACACTTGCAGATTGAAAGAATTGTTCTGTTTATGTTGGAACAACAAGGAGTGCTGGCAAGCAGGATATCTGAACTAAATAAACAGCAAGATTCTCTTCAAGAACAGCCTGATATATCGAAAATAACAGAGTTGCGAGAAGCTTATAGAGATGTGGGACGTGACCTTCTGAAGCTTCTCTTTTTTGTTGAAATAAATGCCATTGGATTGCGGAAGATCCTCAAGAAATTTGACAAACGTTTTGGCTATCGGTTCACTGATTATTATGTCAAAACCCGGGCTAATCATCCTTATTCCCAACTTCAGCAAGTTTTCAAGCATGTGGTAATATGATAAACTCAACTAGCTATTTTATTTTAATCATCTTCTTCTACTAGTAATAACATGACTGCTGCAGTTCTATAGCATCAACTACTTCTGCAATATCTAGGTTTACTATTTCTAGTTGGCATTTTTAATGAGAAAAACGAAAAAAAGAGACAGACACAATGCAGTATTGAATCTTTAGTATTCGTGATGCGATAATGTGAATTTCCTTCAGAAATTTGATAGATTTGTCCAAGAGCAGAATCTCATTGACAAGTGAAAATAGTTCAAGGTGGGCACTACTGACCATGAATGGTGATTGCAGGGATTAGGGGCAGTTGTTGGAGCAATATCTCGTAATCTTGCTGACCTTCAGGACCGTCAAGGAAGCTACTTGTCAATTTATGACCAGCCTTCTCTCCCGCTCCAGGTTTTTCTATATATTCTTTAATCTTTTGGTATTATGCTGATTTCATAAATCATCTGTGCATCTAAGTTTCTTGAACAAATAATTTAGAGGCTTTGCCTACTGTATTCTTATATGTTAAATTGTTTTGCAGGATTCTGTTGTTGATTCAATGCAAGCAGCTGTTGATAGATTAAGTCATTCAACAAACTTCCTTAACTTTTTGGCCCAACATGCACTTATTATTCAAGAAGAGTTTCCAACTCCTGTTGAGGAACAAGTTGATGATCAGAGATATCATTTTATGTCACTTCTCTTAAACTTGGCAAATACCTTCCTTTATATGGTCAATACATATATTATTGTTCCAACAGCAGATGATTATTCTATGAGCCTTGGTGCAGCTGCAACAGTTTGTGGGATTGTGATCGGTGCCATGGCTATTGCACAGATCTTTTCCTCGGTGTATTTCAGTGCTTGGTCAAACAGGTCTTATTTCAGACCTCTGGTATTTAGCAGTATAGTTCTCTTTGTGGGGAATGTCATGTATGCACTGGCTTATGATCTCAGGTCAATCCCAGTTCTCCTTATTGGTCGAATATTTTGCGGGTATGTTTCTCTCTCTCTCTTCCCAAATCTGTGCACTTACGGATGTCTTGCATGCACATGGTAATCTGTGATAAATATCTATTGCTATATTTAAGGGTGATGGTAGGGTGTGGAGAGAAGAATTTAACATCTTTTAGACAACTAATCTTCAGTGATGTCAAAGATGAGAATTGTGCAGAATTGATTTGGAGAGTGATTTGAGGACTTCAAAGAAGTTTTTGTGTTCAATAATTTTTAACAACTTAACATAATATACTTTAGTTGCAGCAAGCTAGGATAATCGTCAGTTGATTCTTGTGTATTGGTGGAAGTAAAACAATTTTTGGGGGACCAGGTAAACTAACCACCTTCAGTCTGAAATACTACAGGGTCATACGAGTGAAGATTCAAATGATATGATATTAGTGAATTCAGTAAACCATTTGCTCGCTCATCTTCATACACATCCTTATTTCATTCCATCTCCATTTTGTTCTTGAATTTGCAGTTTGGGTTCCGCCAGAGCAGTGAACCGACGTTACATCAGTGACTGTGTGCCCCTTAAAATCCGGATGCAGGCTTCAGCTGGATTTGTCAGTGCTAGTGCTCTTGGAATGGCATGTGGCCCTGCACTTGCTGGGTTACTCCAAATTAATTTTAAGATTTACAATTTGACATTCAATCAAGATACTTTGCCTGGTTGGCTCATGGCTTTTGCATGGTTAATCTATTTGGTATGGTTGTGGATCTCATTCCGAGAACCTGCTATGGAAACCGAAGTGAACACTGGTCCTCAAGAAACTGCTAATAATGGTATGTTGAATTTTTAGTTGCATGGTATTGGTATGATGTTGTCTCTTCTAGACTAGTAATGTCCCCTTTTCTCTTCCCTCCATTCTCAATGTTATAACGGGAATGATGTCAGCTAAACTCCAAACCTTGTGCCAGATGTTTATAACTATTCTCATTATTGGACTAGCTACCTGTTAACTTATGGTGAGATGTACACCGGAGAGATTGCTCTTGGTTTGGGATAACGATGGCCGGGGTGAAGGAATATCTATCTGAAAATCCTATTGCATTGGTAACCACTTCTTGAGGTGCTAAATTCATTGTCATTTTATTGTGTTATTAGCTAGTGGTTGCACAGATCCTGCCAATAAGGAGGCAAGGGTGTGAAAGTTGGCTATAATATAAATTAGATGGGCAGAGGTATCCCTTAGAAGAATTGAGGGGAGGTGATTAGATATGATATGGCACAACTTCAATTTTCTGAGGACATGGCCCTAAATAAGAAGGTACGGAGGTTGAGGATTAGATTAGAAGGTTAATAGATAGACAAGAATTAACGCATTTTATGTGGGAGAGACGCAGGGTTAGCCTTCCCTCCTTATTTATAATCATACTTATGAATCACGTATTTTGTTATTTAGTGTTTATTGCTCTATTTGCTTTGTATCTTGTTTTTTGCTATCTTATTTTCTTATAATCATGCTCTAAATTCTTCTCTTCTTTTGAGCCGAGTTTCTATACGAAACATCTCTGCCCATAAAGGTAGGGGTAAAGTCTATGTACATCCTACCTTTTCCAAGCTCCACTTGTGGGATTGCACCGTATATGTTGTTGTTGTTGTTGGAAATTAAGAAGTTCAATTCATGTATCGTATCTCTACCATCATAAAAAATGTTAAACTAATTCTTGGAGCATATGAATGAAGTTGGTTTTATAACTTATAGTTGATGCATAGTTTATCCTTTGTGCAAATGCATCGCATAATTTAGACCAGCCAGGGAAAAAAAGTTTGTCAGATGAAATGGAAGAGTGGGGATGATTTAATTACAGTCTGATGTTAACTTTTTTCTTTTGGGTACCAGTAAAAGATGATGCCCTTGAAAAGGGCATTACACAACCATTGCTCTTGAAAGCGGAGGATAATCAACAAGATGATGAGAATGACCAAGACTATGATGAGAGTGAAGAGGCTCCTGAAGAATCTCGCCAGCCAGCCAACTCTATAGCTGAAGCATACAGATTACTTACACCTTCGGTGAAGGTAAATTTCCTACTCTGGATAGAGTCTATTGAGCAAAAAAATAGTGATATTGCTTGTGTTCCTGCTTAATGACTGTTTTTCTCTTGGTAGTTATCAACAACTTGCTCCTTTATGTTTGTTGAACTTTGGAATTCTTCATTTTTATGAAGATTGTGATAATGATGCCAAATACATAATAAGGATAGGTAAGTAGGACATGCAATGTAGTTTATCATGATATAGCTATAATACAAATGGAGGTTAATAATGGTGATTTGCATATTGAAAGCTGTGCATGGTTTTGACATAATCTCATCTTACTACAAATGAAAAAACAACTGGCAAGTAGCTCTATGTCTAATTGGGAAGTGCCTTCTCATCATAGCCTAGAGAGAAATCAAAAAGGGAAGGGAAAAAAAGGGAAAGGATGCATCACTCTTTGTATGCATATGGGAAAAAAAGCAGCATATTATAATGTAATTATTCTTTAAGATTTTAACTTACAATGAATGGTGACTGGACTCTTTTATCTTTCCAGGTTCAATTATTAATCTACTTCATGTTGAAATATGTTATGGAGATTTTACTTTCAGAATCCAGTGTCATTACGACATATTACTTTAGCTGGTCAACGGGCACTGTGGCAATTTTTCTTGCATGTCTTGGCCTCACGGTTCTTCCAATAAATGTTGTAGTTGGAAGCTACATAAGTAATATGTTTGAGGACAGGTAATTTCTTTTGCACCAGAACATGCTTTGGATGTTTACTTTCTGGACGTGAGGCTAGATTTTCTAAAATTTTCCTGGATATAAATTTTTGGTGCTCATGTTGATGTATTATAATGAGAATGGAATAACTTTCTCCAGCCAGTCTTTTTTGGGCCTTCCATCTTTTCTAGTGCATTGAATTCCTTGCTTGTGGATCATTCTGCAGATATTATTTGCTGTTTCTCCGCCTCTAATCCATGTTAATTTGTGTATAATTTCATGCTACTAAAATGTAATCATGTCTTGGAAAACAATATCTAATTACACAAAATCATTTTTAAGATCATTCCTGTGATAATAAACTACTATCATGTTGAATGTTTTTTGGGATTCTGATAGTTTCTTTGGTTTGCAGGCAAATATTGTTGGCATCTGAAATCATGGTTTTTCTTGGTATAGTTGGCAGCTTTCATATTGTAAGCCCATACACAGTGCCACAATATGTCTGCTCCGGGCTTGTATTGTTTGTAGCTGCTGAAGTGTTGGAAGGTAAGATCTCTCTTTCCCATTCTGTTTTCCTCATTAAGAAACGTATTTGTTTTTTACTGAACATATCAAATATGAAAAAGCAAAATAAAGTTGCTAGCTCTGAGTGGATAGTGAACCGAATTAGTGGATCTGTTAGTGGGTTGACATATGGCTTTATATTCACTTCCTCGTTCAAAGAACGCACTCCTGGAGAACTGATTCTGAAGGTCTCTTTACAACCTAAAGACCTCTCTTACAGTAGTTTAAAACTTCATTTCTTATGATAAACAAGGGTAGAGTGTACGTAGACCTTATCACTATAATAACATCATTTCTTATTATAGAAATAGGATTTTCAGTCTAGGTGGATTGATGCACAGATAATTTGATGAAGAAAGATAAGTTGGACTTTTCACCACTAATACCTTCCATTATCTCTTCCTGAGATAATGAATGTACCCCAACTCTCTTTAACCATTCTTGAATCGGATAAACCGAACTCTTTAGCATAAACTACAAATAATTCAATATTGATGATGCCCGATTTCTTTTCGGTAATGTTTACACTACTTGCATTCTGAATCTTTCTATTTATATGGCTGACATTATCAGGTGTCAATTTATCGCTCCTCTCACGAGTCATGTCATCCAGACTTTCTCGTGGAACCTACAATGGGGGTCTCTTGTCAACAGAAGCTGGCACACTTGCTCGGGTGATTGCAGATGTAACCATAACCCTTGCCGGGTATTTGGGACAGAGTAGGCTCTTGAATGTCACACTCCTCCCTTCACTTTTAATTTGTATAGCTTCCATTTTCGCAACCTGTTATACATACAATTCTCTTTACTAAATGCCATTCGGATTCTTGAAATATTGTCAACCATGATAGCATTATCACTCCCTCAAATTCTTTTCCACCTCCCTTGCCCCATGTATAATATTGATGTAAATTTTCGGTTAGTAATAGTTTATACTTTCTTATTATTCAATGTCTGCTGTTGTTCCTATAGAAAATTGCTGTTCTAAAGTCAACCTAATTATCATTAGATTACTGTTATTAGTACTATGGAACTAAAATATTGAGCTGCTGTTAATTCATATGGGAACTACCACATACTTCACAGAAATAATTGTATGTCACCCAACTTACTAGCACCTATATTTACGTCAAAGTGCAACACAAGTGGCATTTATTCACATGATCATTAACTATGGTTAAATGATGAGTATTCTTTCTTTAATTTTGCATTCTGTCTCAATTTTATGGTTAAATTTTTTTGGTACGATTAAACGTTGGATGTGGATAAGTATTTAGCACAAGTATGATGTGACATCACACGAGGTATGTTGAATATGTAAGTAATGATGTGTTTTAAAGTCATGAGAATTTAAATTCAGAGTTAAATTTTTTTTATATTTTGTCGATGAGAACTTTCCAACAAACCAGGGTAATGGTGTGAAGTGGTTTGAAGTTTGAACCACCGATTAGTTTGTTGTGTAACCTTTTCCAACATTGATTAGATTTAAATGAATAAATTTCATCCAAGAATTAAACATTACTCTCTTTTTCTTTTCTTTTTTGGGTTTCTCATTAAAATGAACGAAATGTTTTAATACTTTTTATTATTTATTTATTTATTATTTATTTTTATATTCCAAAACTTCAGACTTGGTCATTAAATATTTCACCCTTTATTGTTTTGTTCATGATGAGAATTAGCAATTACGTGCCACCTCCACCTAGCTTCCCCACTAATTAATTTCTCGACGGTCAATCTGCCAACTAGTGTAATTAATAAATGTTGACAAAGTTTAAATTGTCCTGGTACAAATCGACAATATTAGCTAAAATGATATAAAGAATCACCAAATTAGTGTGACGATCATGGACTTGGGAGGAAGGCACAATGTACTATTGTCTATTTCCTACTTGATGAATTTTTGGACAAAAATATTAGTCGTTCCATTCATTTTTACTTGTATTATTTTACTTATCAAGTTTAACCTATATGAACTTTGACCAACTTTTTAAGATGTATTTTTTCATCACATTAATATGAGAAAAATCACAAGTTATAACATTTTTTGTATAGTTTTCAACCATCTAATAGTTACTTCAATTTTGCTTTGAAGTTTAGTCAAGTTGACCTCGAAAAGCAAAACAGTGACAAGTAAAAAGTATGAAATTTGAAAGAAGAAGAAAAAAATGTAAGTAGTTATTTTCAAGTTGAAAATGATATTTGGAAAATAAAGTTGAATTTGAATATTTTAAACTTTTTATGAGTGATTTGAAATAAAAATTATGAAAACACATGAATTCCATTTTTATTCGACTTTCTTTTTAGCATTGGCTTGGAAGAGGTTTAGTGTAACAATTCATCTTGGCTCAAAACAGGTTAGTGTAACAATCCATCTTGAGATAAGAAGTCTTACACCGGTAAAATTCAGGAGAAAGATGTTGGGTATATAATTAAACATATCTTATCTACTAGTGACATGTTTTAAAGACATGCCGGTCTAGGCTCAAAGCAAACAATATTACTATTGGGTTGGGTCATTACAGTTTGCCTGTGAACCCGTATTGGAAGGGGACAATTGCCAAGATGTCAAATATGATATTGTTATCAAAAGTCTTGAATTTGAATTTTATAAATTTAAATTATTAATGGGGAACGTTTTCCCCTTAATAGGCCATACACGATGCTAATTTTGATTATTATAAGGTGCGTGGGTTATTACAAATACATATTGATTAAAGCAAAAATTTTTTTTTTTTTAAAAAAAAAAGAGTTGATTTTTATTTTAGAGTTGAATACAAGTGTATGAATAATTAATTTGCCTCCGTCTTAGTGACTTTATAGTCCCACTTTACGTGATATTTTTTATTTTACTACGATATTTAAGAAAAAAATTAAAATTTATAATTTAAAATATTCTTAAATATTGGTATGATTCTAAATTATTTTATTAAAGTTAAAAAAAAATAAAGTCAAATTATATTTTATTTTTCCCACCCTTCATTTTTTGTATTGTCAATTTAGGTCTTATTTGGCTCTACAAATTCTTGGTTGGAAGTTGAGTTGTACTAAAGTCACCAATAAAACTTGACTACATATTCATAAATTCTGATGACTTATTTATTATTGTCTTTTTTCAAATTGGGACCCTTGAAAAGAAATAAAGATTAAAAAAGATAGCATTTCATTGTTTATATTCTTTATACTTAGAGTAGCATTTAATATTAATGAAAAAGAAGTAAGTTGAAACAATAATTACTAAATGTGTTGTGACCTCAAACTCAAAATAGAGAGAGATTGAGCTTTGTGGTTGGAAATGAATTAGTGTACAAAATATTGGTGAGTTTAGTTTCTGCCATTATTAGCGGTCGGGATAAATATCGATAAATCAAACTAATTTGATTTTGGCTCTTCAGGTTTTTTAGTTTGCTATAGGTGTTCTTTTTTCAAAAATTTGATTTTTTGATTCGGTGTTCAGTAACTTTTATTTGTTTAAAAATTACATATATACGTATATATATATAGTTAACTTGAAATATTATTTTTCATGAGAAATTCAAATATTTTGTCGATTTATGTCATGTAAAGGATGTGTTCGTGCTTGTTTTCCTCGAGCAATAGTTGGAAGCGAAAGTTCTTGACAAAAATAAATATAGTTTTTTAAGCATAATAAGTGTTCCATTGGAGCAAATCATGACTTTATACGATTTTAAGTTTTAAGTGTTTTATACTTTGATTTTGTCCTCATTTTATTTTTCATTATTTTCACAACAATTTTAAAAACATTGAATAAAATCGAACCAAACTTGAAAAAACTGTACCGGATCGAAATATTTTAGTTCGGTATATGGTGCACATTTTTTCAAAATTGAAGAACCGAACCGAACTGAAATTTACTAAAATTGAACCAAAGAACTAAATGTCTATCCCAGGTCAGTATAATCTCCAACTACTCAAAATAGTTACTCCCTCTATTCACTTTTATTTGTCACTATTTCGCCTTTTGAGGTCAATTTGACTAAATTTCAAAGCTAAATTAAAATAGCTAAATTTAAGTATTTATAATATAAAACTTAAATGGTTGAAAAATATACGAAAAATGTTATAAGTTGCAATCTTTCTCATATTAATATGATAAAAAATACATCTTAAAATGTTGATCAAATTTTATATAGTTTGACCTCAATAAATAAAATAGTAACAAATAAAAATGAACAAATGAAACATTATGATGTCTTGTTTTAAAACAAATAAAATCCATCCCTTACCTGTACTTCATAGAGCTACCACACTAAAGATTAATTATGAAATCGTCACTAAGTAATATTAACGATGATTTTGTTAATAGAAGTTATATACTACTTTCATGTAATATATTAGCAAAATCAATACGCAAATGTTGTACAAATTTAATATAATTGTTATAATCCTGGCCATCTTGGGGCAAAGCTAGTTTGGGGCTAAAGGATTTATTCTTTTTTGACGTAAAATTATACTATTAATATATGATTAAATTATTTTTTATGTATATATAGTAGATGTTGAATCTCTTTTTAACTAATTCATGTGTTTACTTCTTCATTTTTAAATTCTTTTCATAAATTTCTTGACTCTATCATTGCGTCCATCGTTACACAGGCTACAATAGAAAAACATATGGTCGCTATTCATTGTTGTAAGGGCACTGAAAATTATAAAATTTGGTTGCCACTAGAAATTAGGTTCCTAATTTTTCTTTATCACTGATTATAGTCATATTGTTGTTACATTTTAAAAAATATTATATTTATTGATAAAATTATCGCTATTATTTATAATTTTTTAATCTTTATGTCAAGTCAATAGTGGGTAACTATTACTTAATGAGAGGAGTATTTAATTAAGGATATGACTTTCAAATTGTTATAAAAGTTGCTCATTAATAAGCCTTTTTCCTTACTCATGTATAGGCATTAGGCGATGTTTGATTAAATTTTATTTTTGAATGGCTTAAAAGTTAAAAGTAGGTATCTATCTACTTTTAACTTTTAGAAGTTGTTTGGTAGAATGTATTAGCAAAAATAATGCATGCATTAATCAATTGTATTAGTTGTGCGTTGGTTGGTACACTTTTTCATGCTATGTATGACTAATGCTAGCATTAATTTTACCCTCTATTGTGTATTAAGGTGTGTATTACTAATATTATCAATTTTTAGGTATTAGTAATGCAAGGGATTTAATGCTTGCATTTGCATGGTTAAAGACGCGGTTGCCTCCTCAAAATCTTTTTTACATTTTCTTCACCATAATTGTGAAGGTCATCTTTGTAAATAAATATTTTATGCAATTACAATTTTAATATACCAAAAACAATGCATAAGAAATATTTGATCATAGTTAATGTAAGTATAACTAATACAAGCATTATTAATGTATGCATTATTAGTGAACTCTATTTTCCATTATTTTTATACATCGTACTCATGGGCGAATCTACCCTTTGCCTAGAGGTGTCAAGCGACACCCCTTCGTCGAAAAATTATATCGTGTAAATAAGTCAAATTTTAATTTTATACCTATATTTATTAAATTTGACACCTCTTGATACAATTTAAAGAGTTAGCTTAGTGGTTGAGGGGTGCACTTGAGGTTTAGAGTATGAATCCAACTAAGGTTCTTTAATATTTTAGCTTTTTTTTTTCAAAAAAAAATGGTGCATTTTTTTTCAAAAAAAAATGATGCATTTTTTCTTTCTTTTTCAATTAGCCTTTTAAAACAAAAAAACAACTCCTGTGTTTTTTTAACGTGCTTAGTACTTTATATTTGACATCCCTTGATGTAAATCTTTACTCACGACCCTTAATTTTTCTTTATTTTTTATAAGCCTAAAGTAACATGCATGAAAACATTTTATGCCTTTGCTAGATACCTCTAAAAATTAAAAAATATTTAAAAGTCAAATGCACCTAAAAAAATAAACCTATCCAAACATCCTCAAATAAAAAACCTATTGTTTGTGAATAGCAATTTCTTCTTAGGTATATGTGATGCAAATTCGAATTAATTCAAATGGTGGATTGCTTACATAATAAGCAAATAAAAAAACAACTAGAATGAAGTATGTATATTTAAGATTCATAAATTGGACACACGTTGTTAGGGGTATTACATAGACAAATTGAGTTGAAATTGATACATTAAAATGGGATGAATTAATAAATAAATGGGCATTAACACACACAAAAGTACTTGAATTGAAATTCATAATTGGACCGGAATGAATAAAAAATTGAATCATAATTCAATTCACCTAGTACTTACTAAGTGTCTGTTTGGATTAGCTTATAGTTGTCGGCATAAGTTAGACTTTTGACTTTAAAATAAGTGTTTAAAAGCACTTTTTAATCTTAGTCAAATACTTAAAGGCGTATTAATTTCATAGACATAATAATTCGATATTTTAGTTTAAAGGTACTTAAAATAAGTCATTTCAAACAGACTCTAAGTTTTTAATTCTTTATTTATTTTCTTATAATTAATATGTTTGAATTACCTAATAAAAGATATTTTTAATGATTATATATAACATATTAAAAAGAATTATTATTTTAAAAATATCTAAACAATTTTTTTTATAGATCGATCTAAATTAGATACCAAGAGATAATTAACTCACTCAAATCTAAATAACTTGGATGCTTTATGATTTAGTGAGTTAATTTTCCCACCCTTTGACATGACATTAAATCTAAATTTTATAATATATGAATTCTCTTGATAATTATTACTATAATGTCCCACAAAAATGTTAGGCATTTGATATAATGAAGAGGGCCAAAACTTATAATAATCATGTGAAGGAAAATAAAAGAGAAAAAGATGTTGCCCATTTAATTAAAATCCTACAACTACCTTCTTCCCCTCTCCCTAGCCTTATCTACACCATAATAATAACAAAAAATTGTACTTATAATATCTATTTTCTTCCTCATTTTTTATTAAATTATATACACAATTTTTTTGGACCTAATTAGTCACTTTCTTTGTTCTTTTAAATAAATTCTCCAAGTCACTATTTATATATATAGTTCCACTTCTTTCTCCAATATTCAAGAATTCACATTTCCTGCATTTTCTTGTTCCTAAAAATATACACTCAAAATTTCATAAAGGAACATTTTGTGCTTTCCAAATTTATTGCCTTCCAAATTGTTTGGAGTTTTACTATATATCTTCTTTTTTTCTTTCTAGTTTTCCATCAATCTCATTATTGGAGATATTAATTAATTAATTAATCACAATGGAGTTTCATTTGATTATTGCTACTCTTCTTGGAATTTTCCTCTTTCATGGATTTTGTTCTTCGGAAAAAGGTACACAAATTTTATTCTTTTCTACTTTCTTCCAAAAATAGTAGAAATGCAATATTTTGATAGTAAATGTATAATTATTAAAGTCCTTTCTTGTGGCCATTAAAGACCCTTTTTGTTATAGTTAACTAGTGGTAAGTAAAAGAATTAAGGTAACGCATAATGAGGATCTTTTTCGAAGTCTGCTCATAACGAAAGATTTAATTTATCGAACTATCTAATGTGATTTAATTTAAAATTTATGTACAATGGGGCTACAATTTAAACTATCTTTTTACTTCAATGTAGTTTAACATGTAATATTATAGAAGGCTAATTACCATGTTTATCATGTTAACCAATTGATGTCTATTAGTATAATAAAGATTACTTGTATTTACTATTAAAAAAAACTAATACTCTTTACCAACAACAACAAATTAATACTCTTTAATTTGCTCAAATCACCATGTTTTATTTTTAAATGTGTTAATACTAAATGATTAGATCGACTTAACATTTTTAACTTAAAATTATATACTCAAAATTTATTCGGAAAAATAATATTTTAAAATATTAATCAAATTTCATATGTTATTGACTTCATTAACAAATATTTTTTAAAAAATTTTAACTCTTTTGTGTAAATTTGCAGCTCCAAACTATTCATTTATGCGCGAAGCAAGTACAGCGCCGGAGATTTCACATTACGACTACATAATCATCGGCGGAGGCACTGCCGGCTGCCCGTTAGCCGCGACGCTCTCTCAGAACTACAGCGTACTTCTACTCGAGCGCGGCGGTTCGCCTTACGGAAATCCTAACATCACATACTTGGCGGCATTCGGATATGCACTTTCCGATCTCTCACCGGGATCTCCTTCTCAGCGGTTCATTTCCGAGGACGGTGTAATCAACGCGCGGGCACGCGTTCTGGGCGGCGGAAGCTGTTTAAATGCCGGATTTTACTCACGCGCCGGCACGAAGTACGTGAGCAGTGTTGGATGGGACGGGAAGTTGGTGAACGAATCGTATAATTGGGTGGAAAATAAAGTTGCGTTTCAGCCGCCGGTGAGGCAGTGGCAATCCGCCGTGCGCGACGGTCTTGTGGAGTCAGGAGTAGTGCCGTACAATGGATTTACGTATGATCATATAAATGGGACTAAAATTGGGGGCACGATTTTCGATGCGGCCGGCCGGCGACACACGGCGGCCGATCTGCTTGAGTATGCTAACCCTAGTGGAATCACTCTCCTTTTGCATGCTACCGTCCACAAAATTTTGTTCAAAACAAGAGGTACGTAAATTCTCATGCAAACAAAGAAAAAAAAAGAAATTTTAAATCCATTTTACTTTACATAATAATGTTTGACTTAATACAAAATTTATGATAGAAAAAATGATAACGGGTTGTGATCCGTGAATCAACCCTAAAAAACGGTCTTCAATTTGAATTTTGAATTCGCCTACATAAAGTAAAAACTATTACTTTGTTCATTTCAAAAAAAATGATCTAATTTGATTTTGTACGAATTGTGTCCTAAATTAAAGTTATGTCAAATGTGTCAAAATATCATTTAATTAAATTCAAACTATAATTACAACTAGATATTTATCGCAAGTCGTAATTAATTCAAATTATAATTATATTAGCTAATTAAGTAAGATATATTTGCTTATCCGCTTAATTTTTCTGCAGGAGTATCAAGGCCCAAAGCTCATGGTGTACTATTTAGAGATACATTGGGGAAAAAACACAAAGCCTATTTAAGGAGAGGTGAAATGAACGAAGTAATAGTTTCATCTGGGGCACTTGGAAGCCCACAAATGTTAATGTTAAGTGGAGTAGGCCCATCAGAACAATTAAAGGCCCATAACATTACAGTAGTATTGGACCAGCCCAATGTTGGACAAAGAATGATGGATAATCCAATGAATGCAATATTTGTGCCATCACCTGTACCTGTTGAAGTTTCTCTCATACAAGTTGTCGGAATTACAAGATTTGGAAGTTACATTGAAGCTGCCTCCGGCGAGAACTTCTCCGGCCATCAGAGTAACGGTAATCACTATGGAATGTTCTCCCCCAAGGTATTTTTTTCTTGTGATTTTAAGTTACGTATACTGACGATATACACATATTTTATAGTGTCAAATCACCTAACAATATGACGCGTAGCCACGCATAGCTCGAAGTTTAAATATCTTAAATGAAATTTGTGACTTGATATAGGCTATAGGTCACCTAAAAGATCTTTACAGGTAATTTTATGGAAAGTGAGAGTTAAATTTACCATATAGAATTGGTATAACTTTAAATATATAAAAAAGAACAAATATAGCTCACAAGTTTTATTTACGTAAAAACATAGCTCCAAATCAGCAAAACTATACATGACTATACCAGATAGTTGGTTAAAAGTTATAGAAAGTATACACTCACTGTACAACGTATATTACTTATACATGAACTATACACAAAATATATATTATGATTTAATATACACTGACTCTACATGCCTATTTAACAAAGGTCCATTTTTCTTATAGTTTCTATTATATAATAATAGAAAATAGAATAAAATTTCTTATATTATTATATATAGGCCAGCTTGACAAGCAACCCTTCCGGGCTATTTTTTATAACTATTTTTGGAAAAATTGCAGTAATACACAACTTATGTTTACATAATTTCATATAATCCAGATTCTTTTAAAAAATTACAAAACTCCTTTAAATGATACAAAATTGCAACACCTATTGATACAAATTACAATCCCTACTTCTCCATGTATCATAATTAAAATCTCTTAATGTTTCTGCCTTTTCGACATGTATCACTGGTTTCAGAATTATATCAAAAAGAAGGGATTTTTGATAATTTAAAAAAAAATTGATATTAATCAAAATTAACTCCAAAAAGTATGAAATTTGTGTAAGTTATACGTTATTTTTACTAAAGCGTCCCCCTTATACAATTTAGAGGAAAAATCAGGACAATAAAGTGCATGTATTCTTGTCAGGCCCAAACATTCACTGCCTTAATATTAAATGGGTCTAGTTAAGCCCATTAAGGTCCTTTTATGTTTTTTTAAGATCAAAATTTAAAAAATAGCCATTGTTTACCAGATTGGTCAGCTACCAACAGTGCCACCAAAAGAAAGAACACCAGAAGCCTTAGAAAAGGCCATAAATTCAATGAGTGCACTAAATGCAGAAGCATTTAGAGGAGGATTCATATTAGAAAAGATAATGGGCCCAATATCCACAGGACATTTGGAGCTCCGAACCCGTAACCCGAATGACAACCCATCAGTGACATTCAATTACTTCAAAGAGCCAGAAGATTTAGAAAGATGTGTAAATGGACTCAAAGTTATAGAAAATACAATTGAGTCCAAATCTTTTTCACAATTCAGATATGATGCACTTTCATTGCCAGCATTGCTTAATTTGACAGCAAGTGCCCCTGTGAATTTGTTGCCAAAACATGCAAATATTTCAGTGTCATTGGAACAATTTTGTAAGGATACAGTGATGACAATTTGGCATTATCATGGAGGCAGTCAAGTAGGTAGTGTGGTTGATCAAGATTATAAGGTTATTGGAATTGATAATTTGAGGGTAATTGATGGTTCAACTTTTAATTACTCTCCTGGTACTAATCCTCAAGCAACTGTCATGATGCTAGGAAGGTTAGTATCTTCTTAATTTATACGACATTTTTTTCTTTTCAGTCTGTTATATCATGTGATATTTCCTTAGAGTTCCCTCTTTGCTTTCTTGATAACTTGAGTTGATTACTTGAGCAACCTCTCTTATCTCTTTATACATATACGGCACTTTTTTTTCTCAGTTTGTTATAATGTCCGATATCCTTTTTTCTCTTTGTTTTCTTGATAACTTGAGCAGCCTCTCTTATTTCTTTATATATATATATATACGACATTTGTTTCTTTTCAATCTGTTATAGCATATGATGTTTTCTTAGGAGCTCCCTCTTTGCTTTCTTGATAACTTGAGTGGATTACTTGAGCAACCTCTCTTATCTCTTTATACATATACGACATTTTTTTCTTTTAAATCAGTTATAACATATGATGTTTTATTAGGAGCTCCCTCTTTGCTTTCTTGATAATTTGAATCGACTGCTTGAGCAACCTCTCTTATCGCTTTATACATATACAACACTTTTTTCTTTTCAGTCTGTTATAACATATGATATTTTCTTAGGAGCTCCCTCTTTACTTACTTGATTAACTCTAGTCGAATTCTTAAGCAACCTTCCTTATCATTTTATATATATGTTACACTTTTTTTTCGAAACTTGTTCAAAACAATGTTTGGTTATATATTAAATTAATTTTTCGGTTAGTTTATGAAGATGAGTTTTTCAAGTAAAAAATTTTCATAGGCAAAAAACTTTTTAACTTTTTTTTTCCTAGTGAAATAGATGTCAAAATACAACTTTAGCATTTAATTAATATCATTTTTCAATTTGAAAAATCAAACAAAAGTTATTGTTTTATATTTATTTTATCTTTATTATTAAATATTTTTTTAATTTCTTAATATTTAGATGACTACTAATATTGAAAGTGACATAATAAAATTATTTATTTATTATTTTTGAAGGAATATATCGAATTAAATATTAACAAATAAACATGAACAGATAAGATGTTATTACTAAAGGATTTTTTTTAAGAAATTTTATATAATAGAAATTTTATATAATAATAAGAAACTTTATTCTATTGTCTATTATTATATAATAGAGAAACTATAAGAAAAATGGACTTTTGTTGTAGAGGAATGTAGAGTTAGTGTATATTGTGTATCATAATATATATTTTGTGTATAGTTCATGTATAAGTAATATACGTTGTATAGAAAATGTATATTTTTTTTATAACTTTTAATCAACTATCTGATATAGTCATATATAATTTTGCTGATTTGGGATTATTTTTTTTGCAGGTATATGGGAGTAAGGATCCTGACTGAGAGACTAGCTAAAGAGGAGTCAAATTAACTGATGAAAAAAAATTTTTTTTTTCTTTTTTGACCTTTTGTTCATGATGAATGTGTGGGGATTAATAAAGAATATATAATAGATGTATATTTACTTTATTCTCTGTAATAATAATATAATTACAGTAATATGGCCAATAAGTGTTTTTGAGTTTAATTATATATATCTGGAGAATTGAATGAATTTTGGACTCTTATTATTATTCTTTTTTATCGACTCGAATTTATATTTATATATATGTTAAAAATTAAAATCTATACACAACTCATAAGGTAGCAAATAGTTATAACTTGCTAAATTTACAGTTTACATAGCTACATATTATAGGAGAAAGACGAGAGAGATCGAGGGAGAGAGAGGAGAGAAAGGCGAATTGTATATGTATATTTGTCAAATTGTATGTGTATATCTGTCAAATAATGCTATATGTATAATTGATATACATATATATTTGTATATCTAGCAAGCAAGATTGTGAGAGGGATGAGGGAGGTGAGCGAGATTGAGAGAGGGAAGAGAGATGCGACAGACAGTAGAGAGTGGAGAGAGATGAATTATATATGTATATCAGCTTAATTGAATATGTATATCTATCAGATAATTGTATAAACACAGCGGGCATATTTATGTATTTGCATATCTGGCAAGAGATTGCAGAGAGAGAGGGGGGCGAGAGGCAAGAGAGATGAAAAGAGGAGAGTGAAAACAGCAATAAAATCTTAATTATAATTATAAAATATAATTTTTTTTCAAACTATAGTAGTATAATATAAATACATATTATATATATTATATATGTTTACCTGGTTGCGTAATGATACCATTAGAAAAGACATGTGTAATGAGCCAATTTCTGTTGGACTCCACATAAAAATTAGAAATGAACAAATTTCATCATTAAATATTGAAATTTGTCACTAATCTTATTTAACAATAAATTATTATACCTTGTGGAAAAAGAATATTACAAAGTATATACCTCAAAGGAGTAAAAAGATTGTGGCCACTTAATCCTAAAGCGTCTCTACTAGCTCTATCAAAGGGAATGCTATCCTCCTTTATATATTCCTTAAAGGAATTTAAGTTATATATATCGTTAGCATAATAAAATTTCATATTATAAAATTATTTAAAAATATTGATAAATTTTATTAAAAATTGATAAAAGTTTATGAACTTGAAAAATAAATAAATTATCTGTTGTAATAGATAAATTAATAAGGTAACATTATATTATATGATATGAAATAGACGATATATATAATTTAAACTCAATTCGAAATTATTCAAATAATCTCTCACACATATTATCATTAGGCATATATTCATATATAAGAAGATATCCTTTCATTCCTCTAGCATATCCAATTTTAGTGCGGTATTAAGTATTGTATGTCCATATAAATTCTGATCTCAATCCATGTGATGATTATACTACTGAAATATCGTATATTATAAATTATTATATTAAAGTGAATTTCATTTGAAATTATTGTTTATGTGCCTTCACCAGGTAGAAGTAAAATGTGTGTGTTCGACATTTTTTCAGAACTCACATATGATAATTATACTACTAGATAGGTTGTTATTATACTTATTAAGTGAACCAGTTGTAGGGCAGCTCTCCGTTTGGCAGATACTTATAAATATATAGAATCCGCCAAAGGAGAGTTGCCCTATAATTGCTTTTGCTTAATTATGTTTATATGATGAGAAGAATGAAGATCAAGAATATGAAAATGCATTACAATTTAATAAAGTATGCCTCCATATTTTTGTTGGTGATCTATTTACTTTGCTTTTGTTGGTAAGTCTTTTGTTTGATTAATTTTTGTCTAAATAGGATTTTTCATGAGTACTTTGATTCATATAATATAGTAATTTATATATGCATAAAATAACATAAATAATTATTTCTGTACTACTCCATCTGTTTCAATTTATATGATTTGATTAAGAGCAAGAGGATCAAATTAACTAAAAATATACATAAAAAGTATTTTCAAGTTATTAATTCAATATATTTAAAGATTAATCATTTCATTTTGATATACATGAGAATCTTTAGTATTGAATGGTTTTAGTTGTTAGTTGGAAATCATTTTACAACCTAACAATGTAACTACAATTTATTTTGATATATAATGAATGAATGAATGCAATATTAAATTAGTTTGAACTAATAATTTCAAAATGTAATGAATCTAAAAGTAAAAATTTAAAGATTGACCCCATACACTCATCTTCTTAAATATCTTGAATTGACCTTGCTTAGCAAACTATATAGTCATGACCTTCTCTAACCATGTCATAGATTTGCAAAATGCGCAATTAAAATAGAGCATAGTGTTAATAACTTGTTTTGAAAGAGAATAATGGTATAAAGACTTATGATACGTATATAGGATATACTCAATGTGTTCGAGCCTGTCCCACTATGAAAAAAAAAATAGGATATTTTTTATTTTTGTAAACAATTTAGAGTGAAAACAGTTTTTTTTTTTTTTGTTATTTTTGAAATTCAACTTCAAGTTGAATTTTAAAATTTTGTGTCTAAATGTGTTTAATCTAGAGTTTAACGTTCGTATTCCAATAATGTTAATTAAAAGGAAAATAATAACAAATGTTGAGATGGCCGAGTTGGTCTAAGGCGCCAGATTAAGGTTCTGGTCCGAAAGGGCGTGGGTTCAAATCCCACTCTCAACATTGTTTTTTCTTCGGTTTTAACTTTTTTATTAAACTTTTTATTTGTATATATTTTTCTGTTTGAATAGTTAAACAATCAATTTTATTAGAATATTTTTTCTTTGTTAGTGTCTACTTCAACCTTACTACTTGGAAATAGATTGATAGCTTTACATGACCCCATTGATCTATTATGCAATATTCATTTGTTGCACAAGGTTGTGTGGAATCAACTAGTTGACTTAGTCTACTCATAAATGGTATTAAAACGTAGCTATTTCCCTTTTGACAAAGTAAAGATGTGTTAAAGGCATCATAGTTCAAAGATGGATAACGGATGCGATGCAACAAATCTTAGTCTGTTGCATTGCTCAAGGGAGAGTAACCTTTCAAGTAATTCTAACATGTTGATCAAGTTATTATTCAAATAGGAATCACACAAGTCAAAGTATTATACTCCTTCTGTCTCATTTTATGCGTCACTTTTTCCTTTTTGATCCGTTCACAAAAAATGGTCAACTTACTCTAATTGAAAAACAATTTAACTTTAAAATTTTCCTTTTTAAAGAAATGATTTGGTGTCACACAAATGTCTAAGAATCATTTTAGACCCAAGTTTTAAAAGTCTTCCTTTTTTCTTTAAACACCGTCAGGGCGAATCCACATGGTCAGTGCCGGGTGTTCGAGCACCCATTGACCCCGAATTTTTTTTTGTATATCTATATAGAAAATATGTAAAAATTGTATAGATATGAAAAGATAAACACCCCACTAAACTAGAAGTCTCGTGGGTGCTTTGGTTCTACGCACCTTCCTAAATTTCAAAGCAAGCTGCCAGGCGAGGGATTGAATCCCACTGGCAGCACTAACTTAAAATACACCTCTCAGATGAGCACCCACGGTAGGGGAGTACTTATTATTCCTCGGTGATGAAGTGCTAAATGGAATAGATATTTATTTCTAGACCCAAGTTTCAATGATTGATTTCACGATTCAAATTCATGGTCTATAAATCGAAATCCCATTACAAATTTAGTATCATAATTTTTAAAATACCAGTTGGATCCTACAACTCACCCTTAGCTGTGTACTTGTGCAATAAATTTCTTGTATTGATGAAGTCTATAGAGTGTAACTCTTGCACATAGGAAACTAGGCTATATATATATATTATTCCTAGCATATAGTATCAACCGCCCATACGGCAAGAGTTTAATACAGCTATCTAATTTAACTTGAGGCATAGTCGATTGACATTTGAATATTTTTCAAGTATGTTGAGGGGCGGAGCTAGTATATAGCTCGGGATTTGATCATAAAGAAACTTCTATAAGACTAAACTGTCTAAGAAAATAATGATATTTATTCAGAAAACGTAATACTCCCTTTGTCATAGTTTTTATTTTTAAAGTCAAATTATATATACTTTGACTAATATTTTAAGATGTGCTTTTTAATCATATTAATATGAAAATTTATTTTAAAATATCAAATCAATTTAATATAATTTAATTTTATTAATTTTTTAAAAGCGCAACGTAATAATTAAAATGGAACCACTAACATTATTGGTGGGGTTAAATGTTAGTATGGTGATTGAAAGCAACTAGACTACATATAATTTTGGAAACTTTTGAATCAAAATTTATGAAAGTTGACCACGTTAAGCAACAAGTCCAAGAATTCATCAAGAAAAACAAGAAACATTTTAGACAAGTTTGTATGAAAAACAGATTGATAGTGCCGGCCACTACGTAAATGACCCCTTTTTGCTTGTTTTTTTCCTCTTTTTGCATTTTCTAAGCAATGTTTCCAGCTAAATTTTACTGGCCACTTCCACATTGGGGCGGATCTAGAGTATAAGTTACGGCGTTATTTAAATTTAAACTTGATATATATGAGAAAAGTATAAATAATTCCTTCGGACCCCCATAAATTGAATAAGTTTTGATAGAATTCCAAATATGAATTCATAAATCGTGAATCCAGCCTTAAGCTATACAAACATATCCTTTAGAATTCTATATGTGGGGTCTAGGCAGGGGCGGAGCTACATTCTCCCAAAGGTGATCAAATGAACATCATTCGTTGGAATTTTTTTTTGAATATATAGGTTAAATATAAATATTTTGATGTATATCAATTGTTGAACATCCTTGATACAAAAATCACCGAACCATGTTCTAAAAGTATGAACACCTTGGACGAATATACTGACTCTGTCACTGGGCCTAAGGAGGGTAAAATGTATGCAGACCTTACCACTATTTCATATAGATCGAGATGTTGTTTCCGAAAGACCCTCGTCTCAAACATTAAACCTCATAGGTAGAAGATATTAGATATGAAAAAAAAAAGAGAGAAAAGAAAGAAGAATGGGAAAATGACTAAAATGAAAAGCAAAAGATAATATATAAATACGAATAAAAATAACAAATATAAGATGAGTAATGACACGCAAAATATAATGACATGACTAATATCCTACTATATCTCAAGGTCAGGCTTCAATTAATAGCTTTAACTCAAATCTTATATTTATATTAAAAAATATTTATTTAATCCTAAATTCAATAAACAAAAAAATTGTAATTCAAAATTTATAAATTAAAAATTCTGACTTTGTCTCGATGGGTATAATCTTAAGATTTTTCTATGGAAAATTTGAGGCATATAATTATCTGTCAGGATTAGTATTAATCGGCAGGAGTAAAGACCCTTTCAAGTGGCTATTAAAAGAAAGACCAAGTCTAAGTTTCAATATAGAACTAAATATCCTATGAGAAACACATGCGGGGGCTTGGTCAAGTCATGTATCTAATGTGTTACTCCAATTTAAAGCGTCTTAACTTTTTGATCTGTTTTTCTAAAAAATGTATTTTTTTTATATTTTGTAAGTTTTCTAATTTCAACATTCTACATAACAGCAACAATAACACAATCAATGAAATCTCACAAGCGGAGTCTGAGGAGAGTATAATGTACGCAGACCTTACCATTATCTCATAGAAATAAAAAGGTTGTTTCCAGAAAATCCTAGTCTCAAAAATCAATTTAAGAGCATAAGATACAATATTTCCTTTTATTTCTGAAACTCCGTATCCGATCAAACTAACATACTTATTGGGACAGAGGAGGCAACTTCTTTCCCTCTAGACTCGTCTTAATAACTCAATTAAGTTCAACACTTCAATTCCTGCAGGGTGCAGCAACCAAAAAGGACAAGAAAAAGACCAAAAGTATCCTAAAAACAAGAATGCAATCACCTTGTTTCAATTGTAGTTGCTGCCAGAACTCCCATGGAGACCAGAATCCCACCTCAAAAATCAGCATAATCGTCACGTGCCATCGCGAATTCATCGATGCAGTAGCCTCATCCATCCAGCCAAATTCTCAATTCACTAACCATGAGTCTTTGCCTTCTTGTGCAGAACTATTTGCCAACTTAAAAGAAGCATATCCACAATACATCCAGACTACTCTTGCTGATGAAATCCGATCACACGAATACTATCACCTCTCTCTTTCGAAACATGTTTGTCTTGATTACATTGGCAATGGCCTTTTTTCTTACTACCAACAACAGAACATCAAACATCATCTAACAGACGATTCAATCGCCTCTTCATCATCAGCTCCACCTCCTTCTACTCCGCAATTTGGTTCTCTCGACGAGCCTTTCTTTAACATTTCATATAAGTCAGTGAGTTTAAGTACTCAACTGCTCTACGGAGGGCAAGAATCGGACTTAGAACGAAAAATGAGAAAAAGGATTATGAAATACATGAATATATCTAAGCATGATTATTCTATGGTCTTTACAGCTAATCAATCTTCTGCTTTTAACCTTTTGGCAGACTCTTATCCTTTCGAGTCTCATCCAAACCTCCTTACTGTCTACGATCACGAAAATGAAGCAGTGAAAGGAATGATCAACATTGCTAAGAAAAAGGGTGCTAAAGTAGCATCAGCAGAGTTCTCATGGCCTACTTTGAGGATCAATTCACGAAAATTGAGAAAGTCGCTTGGCGTCAAGAAGAAGAAAAGGGGTTTATTTGTTTTCCCTCTTCAGTCTAAAGTGACAGGAACAAGATATTCGTATCAGTGGATGAATGTTGCACAGGAAAACGGCTGGCATATCGCGTTTGAAGCATCTGCTTTAGGTCCCAAAGACATGGAAACGTTAGGCCTGTCCATCTTTCAGCCTGATTTTCTCATTTGTAATTTCTTCAAAGTGTTTGGAGATAATCCATCTGGTTTCTGTTGTTTGTTCGTGAAAAGATCAACCATTTCGCTGCTCAACACATCATTTACTAGCTTGGGAATTATTCGTCTTGTTCCAGTAGACGAAAAATCATCTGAAGACAAAATTGACTCCTTTTCATCAGAATCTCATCAAGAAATCGAACAAGTGTCTCATCAAGAACCAAAGAAAATAACCACATTGTTCGAAATACTAAGCTGGGGTGAAAAATCCAACAAGAAAACTCGTTCCAACACAAGCATGAACCATGATGAACTCGAATGTAGAGGATTAGACCATGCTGATAAACTAGGTCTAATACTAACAAGCAACAGAGCAAGATACCTTATAAACTGGCTAATAAACGCGTTAACGCGTCTTCAACATCCTCATACTGAAGATATTCATCATCCATTAGTGAAAATCTATGGACCACAGATACATTTCAATAGAGGACCAGCTGTGGCATTCAATGTGTTTGATTGGAAAGGCCAAAAGATTGATCCAACACTAGTACAAAAGCTCGCGGATCGAAACAACATATCACTTTCTTGTGCATTTTTGCAGCACATATGGTTTTCAAAAATGTATGATTATGAAAAAAAGACAATCTTGGAGAGTACTCAAAGAAGTGGTGATGATAATAATAGTACTCCTAGGACGGGGAAATTGAAGTGTGGTGCATCAGTGATTAGTGTTTCAATTGGGATGATGACAAATTTTGAAGATTTGTATAGGTTATGGAGTTTTATAGCTAGATTTTTGGATGCTGATTTTGTTGAGAAAGAAAGATGGAGATATAAGGCACTTGATCAAACAATTATTGAGGTGTAGATTCATTCTTTTATCTTTTTCTTTTTTTAAACTACATTATTATTCATTTGTTTTGTTTTAATGATATCTTATTCATGTCTGATCTTTCAAAAGGTGCATGATTTTCGAGAATTCGAGACATATCGTTCTATAGTATTTTTGGCGAGTGGAGCAACATAGGTTTTGACATTTTTGTTTATGCTTTTTATTTTGTGTCTGATCCTTCAAAGGGTGCACAATTTTTGAGGATTTGAGAGAGACGCATGCATCCTATAGTATTTTTGAAGAGTCGAGCGATATAGGTTTTGATATTTTTATTCATGCTTTTTGTTTCGTGTCTGATTTTTCAAAAGATACACAATTTTCGAGGATTTGAGATGCATGCATCTTGTAGTATTTTTAAAGAGTTGAGCAACATAGATTTTGACATTTTTATTCATGCTTTTTATTTCATGTCTGATCCTTCAAAATGTGCACAATTTTTTGAGAATTCAAGAGAGACGCATCCATCTTATAGTATTTTTGAAGAGTTGAGCGGCATCGGTTTTTACATTTTTATTGATGCTTTTTGTTTCTCTTGGCATTTAATAAGTGTTGATAATGTGTCTCAAAAGCAATCAAAATGCACTGTGAGATATTATTGAACTTGTTTATCCAAAAAATGGTACAGTTGAATTTGTTATAAAGTGAAGGATGTGTGAATTGATTTAACTCATTGATTAATTTTAGAGGAATTTTTGCATATAGTCATTCAAAAATATCTTAATTGTGCTTCATAATTATAGTTTAGGCACTTATATTTTGTAAATACAGTTACAACAGTTTTTGCATAATTTATGCAAACATTTGTATAATTCCCTATACAATGGCACAACTTTTATATAGCGTTTGTATATTTTACTAGACAATTCATCGATGGTGTTTGTATAATTTGCTATTACAATTCACTGTATATTTCGCCATATAATTTGATCTACGCACAATATTTATATAAATTACGTGAAATTCATAATTAATTGAAATCATAACTATATTAATTAATTAACTAATATATATTTACTTCTCTGCCTAATTTTTTCCTTAATCTTTTAACAGATAAAAGATGTTATAATAACTTTTGTGACTCATCAAGTGGAAAATCCCAACGTGGGCAGCCCAATAGTTGGATCCATGTGTAACAAAAGGGAATATGTCAAACTACCACTTGGGCCATTATATAAGCTAAGCCCAGTGGTTTTTTACCCATAGAAATTTAGAGGGGTAATCTAAGTGTACATAAAATATATTTGATATAATTTTAAAAACAGAAATTTAGAGTAGATATAGCATAAACATATCTTATTTTTACCAATGTGGAGATATTATTTTCGAGAAACTCTTGTCTCAAGAAAAAAATACTCTAAAGAACTTCGAAACAAATAAGCAGTAGATGTATGAGAAAGCAGATAGTAACAGGACAGTAACTACAACCAAATTATATGATTATTGAAGTACAAGAAAATAAATTCTTTATATGTCCAACAATAATTGTACACTACAAACTTGACACATATTTTCAAGAGACAATAAATAATAGAGGATAGTACTATCATATTATGCTTTGACTATATACATCTAATACCTTGAAAATCGTACTAGATATTCTCTTTGTCTCATATTAACTGAATTTGTGAGGTAATACACACATATTAAGAAAAACATTCAAAGATAAAATTTATATCATACTTTCCACTATTATCCTTAGTGAAATCATAAATATGTAGTATAATTTATCTCTTAGGAAATATAAAACTTCAATAAATGAAAGGACGAATATAGAAAAGTTTCAAAAATATTCTTTTTGAACTTTGAACAATTCAATTATTTTGAACGTTGAAAAAAGTCTCAAAAAATTCAATTAATTTGAGACAAAGAGAGTATTGCATAATATTTAATAGTAAAATTAAAATAGATACACCAATGAATAAATAATATATTGTTTTTTAAAACTAAATAAGTGTTATTTAATTTAAAAAATACAAGATATTTGCCCTTTATAATGTAAAATAATTAAGGGGATTGTCACAAGCTTTAAATGCTAATTTAATTTAGACTTGAAAAGTTGGTACAAATTTTAACAAAAGCATTAAACTATTCTAAGCTCGAATTATTCGAATCTTACCCACTACCAAGCAGATCTAGAGAAAGGTCATCACTTCAAAATTACAACTTTTTTTTATTTTTATTTTTTACTATTTTTACAAAACTCAGCAATAATTTGAATTTCCACTATTAGATAGAGATTTAACATCTATTATATAATATATAATAGGTAACAAAATAAAAAACTTTATATAAGACACACCTAAGAGGAATTTTCGTATATAATCACACAAAAAATATCTTAATCATACTATATAGTTATAATCTGGGTAATTATATTTCGTAATTATAGTTATAGCAACGCTTGTATGATTTGTGAAGCATTTGTATACGTTTGTATAATTCGATTTTTGTATATCGTTTATATATTTCACTATACAATTCGCGCACAATGTTTGTATAATTTGCTATAGAATTCACAATTTTGATATATTTCATATACAAATCACAATTTGGGTATATTTCGCTATACACTTTGATTAGCACACAGTTTTTGTATAATCGCGCACAACATTTGTATAAATCACGCAAATTATACAAAACTTAAACTATAATTAACGCGTGAATATGTTAACTATTTAACTAGTATATATTTTCTTATTCGGATAATTTTTCCGTAAAAAGAATAATTTGGTTTATTATAAATTTTAAGGCATGGTCCTATTTATTCACGGCATCACTAACTTAGGGTGAGCCGCCATGGCTTACTTAAAAGTCTCATAAACGTGAATTTTCAGTTGGAAAATTTGCTTTAAGTTGCCTCCATGGCGGCTCTATTTTGGCTTCCAAAATTTCCTTCTTATTTTAATCTTAACGTTGAATGTTCAGTAAGTTGGTGAAAGAAAAAAGTAATTAAATGACTTTTATATTTTTTTAAAAAATAAAATATTTAATTTTGTCAAATTAAGAAGGAATTAAATATTCACTTCTATTATTACATCCAATATCTGAAAGCCTAAAAGGTCATAACAAATCTATGCAATACCACGTGTGATGTCCTTATGGTGACTTTTCTCTTTTTTAGGTTGCCGAGGTATCTCTTGGCCTCTGCCAAGGATTAATTCCCGCGAATTTGAGCTCGATTTAAGAATTTGTTATTGGTCAATTGGTTATGGTAACTTAATATATGTGTCGGTTTCTTAACTTTTAGTGTGATATTTGTATTAGAATTCGATTAATTTTAAATTTGTGTCAAATGATATATTATATTATGAGATAAAGTGTTTCTTAGTAAAAATAATCTCATATTTTAATATTGGAACTCAAAATCTTTGTCTATGATGATTAAATAACTGAAATTATTCAAAGTAAAAAATCTAATTCACAATTAAAAAAGAACAATCCCATCCCAAAAAGAAAGAACTCATCTTAAAACACGTATGAAATACTTGAAGCAAGAATGAATAGTATAGAATGCTTTAAGTAAGATAGAAATTTCTTACCTATCATTAATTAAGGAAATATTTGTTAAAAAAATGTACTGAAAAGTTTAGCTCATTTTGACCTAACCATTTTAGCTAAGTAGTAGCTTTAGACAGTGGTGGCCAATTTGATTATTTTGGCCACACTAATCTTAGCCCCAGTGAATATTTAAACGTAAATTTAATTCACATACTTATAAACATAATTTTGCTTTTTTTTTTAATTTTTTATTCAATATTTATATTGATGACTAACTAAATTTGAATTTAAAATCCACCATATAATAGCGAAACTCCTTGTTCTGGCATCTGCAGCTTTGAATGAACTTACCTTTTTAGTTTCCTACTGAACAACAGAGACTGAACTTTTATTAAAAAAGTTTAGAATATAATATATATATAAATAAAAAAAATTTAATATCTGTTACAAAATATAATATTGATGTATATATTATAAATACGGTTGAAAATAAAATAATAAAAATGAATTAAAAATATATTCAAGTACTGCTAAAGTGTGCATAGTTTGTCCTCTTTAAGAAGATCCAAACTCAATAAAGATCCAAACTCAATATGGTATATTCTACACCGATTCAACAGTATAATATACTTTTAATTTATTCCTTCAAGATATAACAGCCCAATAATGTCGTGTGACTCAAACAATTTTGAATTAGTCGAAGAATCCAAAACCGTCAAGAAAACACCCTTCTTCAACATGCAATTTCTCTATTTTATATAGTGAA
>JAPFFP010000103.1:21141877-21157840 GCA_026153255.1 Solanum medicagineum | reverse complement strand
TCCTTTCTCTCGACCATCACCCCATAAACCTCATCATCATTAATTGGCATTAGTGGGTCGATGGTCTAAGTGTGTACTACACTTCCTTTGAGCGTGTGCACTGTATAAAAATACTATTTTTTTCTCTAAAAAAATATCTCTTTCTTGTTTATGCACTATAATTATATTTTTTTTTAGAAAAATCATATATATGTATATTTTAATTAAATATATAATTACATTAAAAATATATTTGTATATTTCACTTATTAAAAAAAATCATAGTTATATGTACATAGGTTGGGGGCCTGGGTGGCGGGCGCGGGCGGCTGCATGGATGAGTGGTTATATATATATTTCCATTTTTGTCTTTTTATAATTTATTATTTTAATTTTTTTCTTATTCATATGCCAAATGTCATCATTTAATTTGTCACTTTGTCACGTCAACGCAAGTGAATAACACACACTTTATATTTTTTGTCAAATCAACATTTTGTACTTAATAGGTACACGTTTTGAATAGTTAGGTATTCAATAGGAACTAGTCTTAGTTGAAGTGTTTAAGTGAAAAATATGAACAAGTTTAGATGTCTATCGATGACTTAAGCCTTGAATATTCCAGTAATTTCAGCAATAAAAGTACAGAAGAAGAAAAAAGTGAGCTAATCTACGTCTTCCTAAATGAACAGTATGTTATAAATAGCCAAACCCTTAAATTTGTCAGAATATTCCATTTAGATACTCGAATTAATCATGTTTCAGCTTCTATTAAAATATCTTGATTAGACACTTTCAATTTAATTATCTTTGTTTAGAAAAAATTATACGTATTTTCATTCTTTTATTAAATAATTAAGTTAATCAACTTTAAAATGTCATCTATGCATTAAAAAAATCGAACCAAGTATTTCACATAAAACCATATTGTGAGAGGAAAATCATTAACTCATTATGTCAATATATGTGATTTACTACTCCTTTGGACAGTCTCATAATGTCCATTTATGACCTCATTTCTCATAGAGTGATCCCTTTTTCATAGGGTGTTTGGGAAGAAGATTCATCTTAAAATCTTCCCTTTCTTTCAATGATTTTATTTTAAAATTTGCAACATAAAATAAAAAGAAAATTCTATATACATTCAATGGTGTGGTGTTGATTACCTATTGTGCCTATAATACCATTTTACACAAAATACCATTAATTTGATTACCAAAAAACTACCAATGGAGTGTGAGATTCTTTGAGAATTCAATCCATATTTTATGCATAATATATGGAAAATATAGTTTTTGTTTTCCTTCTTTTGCTACTCACATTAATCACCTAAGAGCTTGTGGGGCCTGACACTTTCTCGAAAACAGTCTCTTTTATCTCTATGAGAAGGTGGCAAGGTTTGCATACATCTTACCTTGTTAGGATCGATATGAATCAAGTGTTTATGCAGAAGCTAACAAAGCAACCTCGAAAGACCATGAGTATGAAGATAAACTAGAAACACCAAGAGATAATAATTTAACGTGGTTCGGTCGACCGACCTACATCCATAAGAGGAGATGAGCAATCCACTATATAACATAATGCCGACAGAAATAACCTCACCAATTCTTCAGACCCCACTTATGGAATTTCACTAGGTATATTGTCCTATTAATCACCTAAGATTAAATCCCTTTTGTGAATTCAATCCCTATTTTTATGCATAATTACATGGATAATTCCATTTCTATCTTCCTTCTTTTGCTACTAATCACAATTTTTCTTGATGCATCAATAATTTTTTTTTTTCATGTTTTCAAGATCTACACAATATTGTCTTGATCATACATTTAATTTTTAATTGTTATTATACATAAATATTTATATAAAAATTCAGTTCTCATACAAAGTACTCTCTACATATAAGCTAAAACCCATGCATTTATTAAGGTCCATATTTTGGGCTCAACCAAGATGGCCCAAACCTTGTATTGTGCTAACATTACTATCCAATCATGCATAGGCCCAAAAATGAACTAAGTCGTTGATATGGATTTAGCTACTACTATATATTTGTATGGAACAAAATATGGAAAAACAACGCTTGTGACCTAAAAGAAAAATAATTAGAAGCGGCTACCTCTTTACTTTTATATTTCATATTTTTAACTATTCTCGTGAGTTTGATGTCATGAAAGTATATATATCCTTTGATGGTATTAAGAAGTAAGACACAGTGCTTCAGTGAAACTGCTTGATACCATCAAAGTATATATATATTTTGACGGTATCATAAAGTGAGAAATTGATTAATACTATTAGAATATATAGATATCATCAGAGTTTAGAGTTTAATAAATAAGATTTTGACTTAACAAATAAGACTGCGACTTTAATATTTTTCTCTTAGTTATTTCATATTTATTTCTTTAAAAAGAGCCGAATCATATATGATACCGATAGTCTATCAATATACTAACTGAGTATAATAGAATATTAAACTTAGTCTTATATGATACTGCTATGGTATCAATATATCGATGGAATACAAAATAGTGATGCTGATATCATACATAAAATGAAAAAAAAATGAGATAAGCAGATAAATAATTTAGATTGAGTCATCTAGTTTTCTTAGCTATACACAAAGTGACAATAAAAGGTGTAACTAACCAGTGGATCATGGTGATCATAATTTAGTTTATGCATTTAGGCTTTGAAAAAAAATGAATTTTCAAGAATGTGTTTATTTAAATAGGACTAAATAATCTATAAAGGATTTTGAAGAATAATTACTTAGTATGAGGTCAAGATAATGTTGTTTTAATGATTGATTATGAGATATTTTCAAATATCGACTTGTAGATTGTTTAATTTTAAACCATTGATGTATACAAATAATATAATATAATGTAATTTAATATAATATACATACGTTATATAATATATGAATGAAGCCCCTAAATGCGCCAAACGTGTAAGTCAACAAAGTCCATTTATGTTTTTAAAAATGGCCATGCGATGGGACGAGTCAATTTATTAAATGAATTCTATTTTTAATTTTTAGATCCAGAATTTATTATCCGAATTGCAATTAGGATGACAATGGAGTGAGCAGGACAATTACGAGGTAAATTCACATAAATCTCTGATGACTTTAATCTGCTTTTGTTTTGATTTGCTACACATAGTATTTTTTTTTTAAAAAAATTAATCCGCTCTACATATTTTTCTTCAATTTTTCAAAATTGAATTTGATAATAAAAATAAAATATATAAAATTCTTTGTTTTTTGATAAGTTGTATTAATTTAGTATCAACCTTCCCATGATAACAAGATTAGATATGTCTCATTTAAAAGAACTCAAGTTAATGTCTAATACTTATATATACACCAAATTTTATAATTTTGGTAAAGGAAATTACTTTCTTAGCCAAAAATTATTCAACATAAACATCCAATGCCACATAAAAAGATTTTAGCAAATGTTGAGGATCCAAAAAATTCAGTATTGTTGCATTCCTAATTTTATTACGAGGGTCTTCTGGGAATAGTCTCTTCATTTTTATGATTATTGTTTGCATTTCTAATTTTAGCAAATGTTTAGAAAATTCGAAGAAAGTATATATATATATAACTTTTTTTAACGAGATAAAAAATTAAATGAATGTCTTTAAAAAGATTTTTTCTGTATAAATATCAATTTTTTTCACAGTGTCAATTGGGCCCAGCCGACTTAACCCAAGCCATTAAGGATGAGCCGTATCGGTCCCAATTTTGGCCCAAGCTGAGTTGGCTTGCCTCGGCTCAATTATTTAGGAGAGGACATAGGAGTAATTTGAATAAAGAGACCAACAAACAAGGACAAAGTTCTTGTCTTTATCAATTCTATCATCAAATTATGTTATTCATTGGTGGGAGTGTTTCACTCTAACCAGAGGTCTCGGGTTCGAGTCCTGCGAATAGTGAAATTTAAGAAAATAACAAAGACTTTTGAGTCTCAAATATACCAAATTGTCGAATCATAAACATGTCTGGTGAAATTACAGAGTTAAATTTTTTTTATATCATGTTGTTATTTTATGTCACTTCTGTTTGTTATTATTATTGTCTATAGAAACTGTCATTTACTTTTACTTTAGTTATTTGGTTTCATATCTATTATTTTTTGCTTTTGGAAATAATATTTTTGAGTTGAGGGTCTTTCAGAAATAATCTTTCCATCTTTATGAGATAATGGTAAAATCTATGTACATTTTGCCTCCTCAAACCCCGCTTGTGATATTGGATATATTGTTGTTTGTTAAAAGTTTTTTATAAACGAACTAAAAAGAAAGGTAAGCCAAACAAATTGAAACATTGGAATTATCATTTTTCAATTTTATTCATAATGAAATTAATACCATTACAAGATGCAATACAACAATAAAGGAAAAAAGAAACAAGGAAAAGGTGCAAGTCCTATGACATACAGTTCACTTCTTCCCAAAGAAACTGAAAATCAGAAAATAAAGAGGGAAGAAGACGACAAAGCCAAACTGTTAGGCTTGAACAAGAAAAGAAAAAAACATATAAAAATTGGATCTTTTCTCTAAGTTTTCAAGCTACTGGTGTCTTCCTATTTGGCTTGAACACATTTTCAATGAGGGACTCCTTGATGGACTTCATTTCAGGGAATTCCTTGCTCAATTTCGAAGCATCGAGCTCATTGTTGCTTCGTGGTGCGATAATGACCTCTGCTTGCTCCTTGAGTGTGAAGTTATTCCATTTGAAGCTTGGGTCAATGTAGTCGCGGTACATTTCCAGGATCTCGTTGTGGCTAACAACTCCAGGATTTGTGAAGTTCCATATGCCTGTGAGGTTTCTCTTTGCCATCTCGATGGAAATAGGGAGAAGTTCATCCAAGATTGTCATCGAGTTAGGGATGTCTACTACCTTCTCGTATCGAGTGATCTTGGTGATGAAGTTTCGGGGGTTGGTCAAGTCTGAGGAGATGGGCATTCTGACTCGTAATGTACAGACGTTGTCGTAGTTTTTCAGCAATTCCTCCACCTGAAATGATGATCAGCCAAAGTAAGAATAAAGTTGAAGGTTTTAATCACACTCCAAACATTAGGTAACAAGTATGCCCCAAATAGATTTAATAGTTGGTGGTGTTCAAAATTGGACAAGAGTCAAATTAACTACCAAAAAACTGAATATTTCCAAGAAGTATCAGAAAGATGGACGGACAACCTAGATCGAAAAGTTCCACAAATTACCAAAGAAAGATCGTAGATGAAGATATGAAACAATCTGAAAATGGAGCTCAAAGACAGAACGAATCAATGGCATAAGAAAGAATTAACCACGACAAGAAAGACAAGTATCGCAACATTATAGAAGAACTGTTTCTAGTAAAAGGTTGCATTTTGAAGCATCTATCGTGCATCTGTAATCAAGTTTTATTAACTTTGGAACTCAACTCTGCCTATAAACTTCATCTCATTCCTCTCGAAAACTCAGATCAATTTTCTGTACAAGCATTACTACGTATCTTGGACGTAGATCATAATATCTCTGATCAAATCAGTAACCATAAAAATAACTAATCTAAGACATCATAGCACACGAAACCAAGTAAGTTCATTACAACAAATACTGCATTTATAATACTCTAGGCAAAAACACTAAGTCTTTTTATCATGTATATCACACTACACTCGATGAATCGAGACCTACTTCTACTTCTCATATATTTACGGGGCCATATCACTTCATTTCAGCTCAACTCATATTATACTATATAAATATACACTGTATACACATTGGATCATCTTATATGAATCCGCCATGTATCCATTTTGCTCTGTTTATGTCCATTTCATTCCAATGCTAAATAACTCCATCCATTCGCGATAACTAAGCTTAGTTCCAACAAGCTTTTATTACCCAAATGGATCCACATTAGATCATTAAGTTTAAGACATCTACTCAATCAACTATTTACAGAAAAAGCCATAGATCCAGATAATGCATTAAGCAACAGATCTCAGAAACGCAATTAGATCAAAGTGAAAAAAATGAGTTCTCACCATAGCTTTAGTCTTCGAATAGAAAGATCCGGTGAAATTAGGAGTATCCTCTTCCTTGAATCCAATACCCGACCCTAATGGATGACCCGCATCGTACTCAAAAATACACCCAGTAGCATAGTTTATAAGGATCAACCCTTTCTCTCTACAAACATCAGCAAGCGTCAACGTGCCGACCACATTAGCTCTGATGGTCTCCACCTTATGGGATTCGCACCAGTCAACGTTTGGCCTGCCGGTGACACCGGCGGCGTTGAAGACATGGGTCGGTTTGACGGTGGCGAGGTCGGTCTCTAAGGAGCTCCGGTTCTCCAATCGACCCGACCCGTATTCGTATTCTATGCCTTGAGCTTTACAGAGCTCACCGAGTAAACCACCAATCCAGCCGGTTTTCCCATAGATCAAGAACTTCAATGGCTTGTCTTGTGAAGAACCGTTAGCTGGGAAACCCATAATAGTAGAAAGAGAAGAGTAAATCTTGAAAAGGGAAGAGAATTAGTGATGAAAAATGGTAAGAAAATGGAGTATTTATATACTCGGTTTATACTAAGAACAGGTGGATGGACGAACCATAGACAGATCTAAAATTTGACGTCACTACTATTATTTACTACGTACTCTTTCAATTTATCATTTAAATTATTGGTATACCACTTTATGTAACGATGTAAAATAATTTATCAAAATATTATAACACTAAAAAAAAATATACTATAACTATTCTTTCATTTCTCAAGAGTCATTTTAACTATTTTGTAAGGTCAGATTAAATTAGATTAATTCGCTAAATTCTAATTTGGATAGTCAAAATCTAAATTTGGTACCGTGATTAATAATTAACAATATCTAAGAGTTTGGTGTCACTACCATAGTTAAAAATTATGAAGTCCCACATTCAAATTCTTATATTATACGTATCCTAGGATTAGATGAACTATGTGAAAATTGATATTAATAAATAATTATTATTTCATTTGTTTCAATTTATAGCAAACGCTTTTCATTTTAGTCGATCTTATATTTGATAAGAATTTAATTTAATAATATTTATTTTTCTCCAAATAAAAAAATTTATAATTACATAAAATATCTATAACTTATTTTAAATTATAAATTTAAATATTCTTCTTTATTTTAAGGAAAAAAATCATATTAAATCAAATTATATTACATAAATTAAAATAGATGAAAGAAAGATATAATAATGTTGAATGGGTGATTTTATGGTGATTAATAATGAAACAATCATGATACATAATTTTATCCTTAAATATGTTGGGAAACAAATCTGTATGGATCGAAGAAGATGAAGGAGAAGAAAGAAGAAGTAAGAAGGCAGAGAAACAATTTTAGAGAGAGAAAGTATTTCGTGATAACGCCCCAATGAGTAAACTCCACGCCGATAGAATTATATATATTAATGATATTCGGATATTTATAATTACATAGAATACATGCATACAAGGAGAATAAACAATACCATCTAAGTTTTTGGATCGAAGCTCCGCAATAGCTGCTAAATATAATATCAGACTCCACTACCTAACAAAATAATACAATTGTTATACTATTAATATTTTGATGGGTAGACGTAAGAAATAAACAAAAGCCAAGATTTTTTATCTATGAAAACGAATGATGTCTTTATTTGGACAAGATGTGTGGGTGACACATGAGAGCAAGTCCTTTTACAAATTATAGAGTTACGAAATGTTTTCGAGATATTTATTTTTGTATTTATTATCACTAATACATTTCCCCCCCTTTATATATTCCAAGAATTCAATTTTGTCCAAATATTATAATAATAATAATGCTTCATGTTATTTCTTTTTAAATTTATCCTAATTTGGATCAATAGTTAAAATATTATTTTAATAAATTATTTATCTCTCTATTTATATATTGATATGCATTTACAAAAGTAATTCACTTTTTTTCTTATGTATCATTTATATAATCGTATTTTACATATATAAAATTGTTAAGCTTACAATAAATATAGTTATAGTAATACTATTATTTATATTGATAAGGATTAATTCAGTTCGATAAGATTTTAGCCTTGTATTTATAATAAATTACCTTGGATTTGTTATATAAGACTAATATTGAATTAATTCAAATTTTAGAATATTTCTACACTTAAAAGAGCACGTAATTTTCTTTCTTTTTGCTTTTTACTTGACGAAATGTTTTACTATCCCTATGGATTTATACTCAACGAGCATATAATACAATTAAGATGATTTTTTAAGGTTTAATTTTGGATTTTCGTTCGGAAGATCTATCATAAACTTCTTTATTTCTAAACTAACAGTAAAGTCTAGATATATTTACAAAGACGAACATAGAATTTAAATTGTTTGAATTTCTGAGGAGTTTGAACCGTTCACCAACAATATACTTGATTTTATAATACAAATACAAGTCCAACATTAGAGTTACTGAGATTTCAAAAATTCACATTATATAAGCTAAATTCGTTCATGTATATTTTACTCTTTTTAGATTTTACTTTATTGAAATCGGTGACGGAGACAATTATTAAAGGGGTTCAAAATTAGAAAAAGTAGACAAACAAACTAGTTGAGTGAGATTTAGCATCTATTATATTTATATAAAAAATTATTTTAATTATATATAAATAGTGGTATAATTTTTTATAGAAGGAATTTCAAATTTTTTTTTGGTTTCAGTTACATTTACTTTTTTAATTTGCACTTATAAAGAAGCTCATTAAAATGAAGATTTGATAATTTAGGAAAATAAGCTGAAGGATATATAGAATTTCTTACTCATGATAAAGTGAAATTGCTTTCGAAAGACTACAACCTTTTTTGTCTTTTCAATAAATAAAAAAAGAAATATTAAATATTAGTAATCCTAGAAATGTTAAACAAAGAATTGTATATTTATTTCATAAATTTTTTACATCTGATTTTATATATTATTGCACAGATCTCCAGAGATTCCCTTTTATTTGAGGAATATTAAAATTACTTTTCTATTCTTGTTTTATCCGATCACAAGCAGTAAATTCAAAATATTTGCCATGTGACTAGAAAATCATGAATTCACACCTTGAAAATAACATCTGGTAGAAATGCAAATAACATTGCGTAAACGTGAAACACTTACAAAGTTGACCATCCTTGGTGAAAATCTGATCTTATACCTGTAGGATATTAAAGCTACTCTAATGAGAAAGATTGCTAATATTTAATATTTCTTTTTTGTTTACTAATATTGTCGAGTCAATAGTAACAACCTTATTGTCGAGTCAATAATAACAACATGCTCACTGTAGTTCCAGAAATGAGAAAACGCTCGCGAGTCAAAACCATCAAAATACAAAAACACCTTTTTTTCCCAATCTGGTTTGTAAAACCAACACTAGGCAAAAAACATAGAGAAAAAAAAAAACAAACAAGAAAATGCACCAGTACATAATGGTGCAGAAACAATATAAAAGAATAATCTTAGGCTGCACAATGAGGATTCTTGGAAATCTCTAGATCAGATGGTGAGATTTTCTTGAACACCAGTGAATGTACCTGTTATCTTCCCTCCGATATCTGGAAAAGTTTCACAGCCAGGAAGTGACTTGACTTTCCCCGTTCGATCAACTTCAACAGGATACTTCAGAAGGTGGCCTCTCATTTCAGTTACTTCATCAGCCGCGTACTGTAGCCAGTTGTGTTCACCAAATACTCTTAATCGCCTCACGCATTCAAGGCTCTCTGGATGCTCAAAACATTGCTCCAGAGTTCCCGTGTGCTCTGCCCACAGTGACATCCTATATCCGTATATCTGCAGTCGAAATGCAATAGCAACTGAGTCACAGAATATAACTTCTTGGACTAAAATGCATTAGAGGTTAAAGCATCAATTGTAAGCAGAGAATATTATACAAATTTACTTCAAATTTACCTGCGCGTGTGGTCCAGAGTGTTTGTTTGCCCATGTATGATGAGGCTGATACGCGCCCATTGCAATTTCAGTATCTCTTGTGCCTTCAAGAGAACGTTGATTGATGTTTGCAGATCCCAATATGACATACTCATCATCCACTATCATTCCTTTTGAGTGGACATAGATCATAAAACGTCGACTTTTCTGAGTGAGTTCCTGAATAAGGATGAATACATTTATAACAAAGATCAGAGACTGATAATTATTGGAGAATGATGAAAACAAGCTAGCTTGGTCGGAGAAACAGTTGATTACCTGAGGTGTAGTTTGCTTCGAACTTTTGACAACTGTAGTGATTCCATTTTCCGGAACCTCACGATTGCCAAGGCAGAAGAAATTCAAATAGTCCTGGGGTTCATATGTGTTTTCCAGTCCTACCTCTTGTAAAGCTCTGTAAATAGTTTCATACATCATCTGCATGGTATTGTGCTGCAAAAAAAAACAACATCGATTATGACGATGCAACCTGCATAAAATATGCAGCAAAATCTGGACACGAAAATGCAATTAGGCCCAAAGATATCAAAGCACAGTACACGATATGTATCAGCCGTTTAAGTTGGGTAAGAAACACTTGACTTGTGAAAAAGAAAGGACTAGTAATTTATAGAAGAAGAAATTGGTAACCAAATCATATCAGATTACTGTAATCACATTTTGTGCGATGAAGACAATGTCACAGCAATGATGGACTAAAATATACCTGCCAAAAAAGTATTCTTTGAGTAGCAGTACTGGTCGGAGCACCCTCTGGCCACATAGGAAGAACTATGTATGCTGCAAACCTCTCGTTTGCTCGTATTTTGTTGGCAATTTTTAGAGCAATTTCCATTGGAATCAAGTTGTTTGCACCTAGAGATCAAAAGAAGATTTACACAATCATTATATAGTAATTCTCTACTTTCAAATACGTCATACAAGAAGTGAGCAGCCTTTCAGCAGTTCAAATATAACGACGAGTGCAGTGAACAAGATACAAAGCAATTACACAAATCTTTTATCACATGGACTTTCAAGTCACTTGTGGATATTAGACTGATTTATGTGGATAATATTCAAGAGAGATTGATTCATAATTCACTAAAAGAACAAGAAATTTGCTTCCTCTTAAATCAGAATTTTAGAGTCCTTACCTAAATTTTTGTAGTGACTCCAATTATAGGAAGACCCTAGGAAGTACTGGTTCTCGATGTAGATGAAATGCTGGGCAGCTCGAATTGCCTTTACATAGGCAGTTTGTATGCTCATGTCTATCAGCACATTCTTACCACAGACTAGGTTCTGTTACAGGAAATGGACAACACATTGGTTAGCTTATGGCATATAAATATCATGTGTTTTGTATATTGAGACGTTTAGAGGCAAAAATCTTGCCTTGTTAGTCGCTTCTTTGGGATCTTTGGGGAAACCTTTAACAGAATTGGAGTCAATTGACCGGAAAATCTGCGTATATAACAATGTAAGTCAGGGGAAATCAAAAGGGAATGTAACAAGCAATGCTAGATTCAACTTAAAGTACCTGGACGTGCCACGTGTCTGGATCATCTTCTCTTGAGCAAGGGACATCAGCTATTCCCAATATATCTGGAATCCTGTCAAGCTTAAGTAATGCATCATCCTGTGAAGCTTTCATCTTTTGAAATCCATGCCGTTTTGAAGCCTTCAACCAGCGCTCCTCAAAGTTAGTTAGGACATCATATGCAGCAGGACCTTCGATCCGACTATGTAAATCATGCCAAGGTTCTCTAGGACAACCAGTAGTAGGGCCCTGCCAAAGTACAAGAAAAGATATAAGTAACAAACAGGTCAGGATGACAAGGATCAAATTTCAATTGTTGGTCACAAGAAACTATACTAACAAGTGCCTAAGAAGGTCAGTAATACACACGTTTGGCCTACCTAACGGAATAAGCCATGTTAAGAAGCAAATAACATGGTGTATGAAAGTGTTGAATTGCATTAGAGAAAAAGGCAATAATATCAAAAAGTGCCATGTAATTAGTCAAACAAACAGAAAGTTAAGTTAAAACAAGTGCATCATAGACATAATAATCAAATATTACCGTGTAGTTAGGCTGATGAAAGTCATCCTTGTGCACATTTTGCAACGTTCTAAAGATAGGGTGTTCTGGAGTATCATAACGCCCTTTGCACAAATCAAGTCCTCCAACGAAAGCCATAATCTTTCTCTGGTAATTACCAGCATCCGTATCCACTATAACAGTTTTCTGATGATGCGTATATATTGTTTCAGTTTCCTGATGACAAGAATCAAAGTGGTTCAGTACTTAAACCAATCTCAGGAGAGACAAGTACTTCAGAAATAAATACGCATGCAAGAAGAAGAAGCTACATAAGGGAATATACTCATTCAAGAAAAGTCTTTCAGTCCTAGTTAATCTATATTCAAGTAAAAACAAGCTCTGGAAACTTCAACATTTACTGATTAATCTATGTTCAGTGCCATGAGAACCATAAGAAATGGAGATGCGAGCACATCAGTTGCTAACATGATATGGTTGCGATAGCTCCATCCCATTTTATGTGGCACTCTTTGACTTATCACAGTATTTAAAGAAAATAGGAAGACTTTTGAAACTTGTGGTCTAAAATAATTCTGAGATATTTGTGTGGCTGAGAATCATTTCATTAAGGGCAAAAGGGGAGTTTTAAAGTTAAATTGTTGCCGATTAGAATAAGGTGACATTCTTTTTGGGATGAACTAAAAAGGAAAGGATGCTAGATAAAATGGAACAGACTGAGTAACTAAATACTGTATGCATAAGTCACAAGTGAACCTGCTTTTTGGCCCAGCTGTGTCCTTTTCCAGCAGAACGAGGACAAAGTAACACTTGTACTGAAGAATGCTTAAAATAGCGACGAGTTTCTTCATCATTAGTTCCCATTATTCCTTCCTACATATAACGAAGAACTCATTAATGAAGTGGCATCGCAGAGAAAAATATATATTGGTTCTAGTTCTATAATGTATAAAGCTTCTGAATTACAGTCCGTAGGATATTATTGACAATATTTAGGGCAAAGTATGACTATCTGGTAGATAAATCCGATCTAGTTGTGCATTCTTGATAGTACATAGAGTAAGTAGATTCTATGAACTTTTCTTTCAATTACCTAACTCTTATTGCTCAAAGATAGCTAAGAAACGAGATATGATACTTTGGTAGTCTTTCGGTACTTACTGTTTTGTATCCCAAAATGCTCTTAGAAGTAGGGTCATCCCATACGAGCAGCAGTACTCTCACGCCTTCCTGGGACTTCCTCTTGAGAATTTCCCCCAACATACTCTTGTCAGCATTGTCATTATGCCTAACAAGTGTAACTAGGTGGTAGACAGACCATCCTGTAATGTAAATCAACCGACGAGCTTGATTGATTGCATCAAATATATCCTGCCAGCACTGTCCATGCTGATACTGCACTCCATTTTCAAGCCACAAATTCGGGAGGCTGCCTTCCGGTACATGAGCATCCTGATAAAGTGTTACTTTACCACCTCTTCTAAGAGGAAAGTAAGTCCCCGGAACTCCTTGACACCCATGATCTCCTCCTACACCACCATGATAAAGGGGTACTCTCTCCATTGGAGTGAATTGAATCGATAGAGTAAGGACAGCTCCCTCCTTACACGGCTTCCCACTACTGTTAAGAATCGGAAACGTCCCCTCAATCATTGCACCAGTACACAGCTGCTCTACAGAAATTCCCACAGCACCAATAAGTTGTGATCCTACAACATCATTATCTTTCACAACAAAGTGCACTTCTGATGCATAATGTGCCACTGGAACATAAAAATGCTGCATCCAGACCGGATTTTCGCTATTGGTAATCACGTATGTTCTAGCAACCACAGCATTAGATACTGAAACTGTCACATAAGGATCACTAGTAATCTTTGCTGATCCTTCTTTCTTACTGCCAAGTTTTGCCAATCCACCCAACAAGTTATCTAATTTATGATGAAATAAATCCATGTTTGGCAAATTCTTGGCCTCCCTCACCCAAATATCCAAGTTTCCATGCAACAACAACACCCTAAGTGATCCTGTAGATGTCTTAAATGGGACAACCTGAACCCCATGTTGTGAACTTCCAGACATCGAATCAGAATAAGACAATTGAGCCATAAAAACACCTTCTTTTAGAAAGTCAAAATTGTATATAGCAGCAATAACAGAGCAGACACAGAACAGGTAATCACTCAAGAATCAGTCACAATCAATGTAAAGATCTCAACTGATTACAACATTCAGAGTCAAAAAAACAAATCTTGATAATAGAAAGATCAGCAAGAAGAGATTGACAAGCCAAAACAAGAAAACCCCAGATGGGAAATGATAAGAAAAAGTTGTACCAGAGGATATATAGACCAAAAAAGTTGAAAAACTGGAAAATGGGGCTTTCTTATGTGAACAAAAAAAAAGGAATTGACTTGGTAAAAGGGCTGCTGGAACTGAGAAAACAAAGATGGAGTTGAACAAGTTGGACCAAGAATAAGTAGATCAAATACGCCAACTTGTACATAGAGCTAATAGTATTAAATTAAAGTATTCCAATTTTTGGCTTTAGTTTTAAAGGATTAGGCATCCGTTTATTACAATTAGTAAAAATAAAAGCTAAAAGTTGCATTTTGTAATTAGATTACATAAGAGGACTGCTAATTCAAAGGGGGAAAAAAGGGCGTTTCTTTAGAAGCTTCTTCTGTTACAGTTGGACTGCCATTGCTGTTATGCCGGCCCGCCATGAAAGATATATAATTGAATGAATTGAGAAAGGCATAGAAAAATTTATTTATTTTACTCATTTTTATTCTGATTTCCATCGCTCTAAACTCTAAAGTTTAAACTATATCTTTTTGTCTCTGTCTTTATTATTTTTTTTACTATTCAGACTGCGTTTAAAATAACAAAAAGAAATCATCTTTATTTGTAAGTGTGACTATATATTCATCGAAAAAAAATATATCATAGTAATTAGAGGTTAGTCGATACATCACTTGATAACATCATCCAATAATTGCTAATATGTTAACAAACAATTAATATTTTATAGGTTAGCTAGTGAATTAGTAAATTTAAAAATCGATATCAGATAAGCTAAACTGTTCAGTGAAATTATCTGTCCGAACCACTGATAAATAGCCCTAGTTGTTGGACTTATTCTATAGTTATGATATTCGCGCTGTGCAAGACTCATTTGGTTAAAAATGTATCCGCTTTTTTTTGATTGGTAGAAAAAAGAAACATATTTTGTATTAAATAATAATTTAACTTTAAAGTATTTATTTGATTTTTATTAAAGAATTTATAATAAGCAAGCATGCTTATTTTTTATCAGAGAGAATCTTGTTTTAAATCACACCATATAAAATTGAGACGAAAGAAATACTATTTTTATGTATTTTTTTGTTTTGGAGTTAAAAATTTCACGTTTCGTATTAAAGACTAATGAGAAAATTAAAAACTTATCCAAGATCATATTAAGAGAGTTATATTCTAACTTTTAATTCCACCTAGATCTAATATTTGATCAAATACCTTTGATATTTCATTAATAGTGAGTCCTCTTTTTCATTTTTTTCGATGGCAGTATTCATATCAATATTTCTTACTCCAAATCGTGGGTTCAATTTGAATTTACAGTAAAAAGAATTTTGAAGTTTTATTAAATTTTCAATGTAAGTAACACAAAATGATATTCTCATCATATTTTATTTATAATTACAGTTTATTATTTAGAAAAAAGAAAAGAAAAAACCAGACTAATAGGTTAATGATATTATTATGACTATATTATTACTTGAGTACTTGGTACGAGATAGAAAAATATTATCTAACCATTTATTCGGTGTAGAATTTGAATAATAAATTTTTATTATTTTCATTTCGCTTCATTAATAATTAGATATGCTTTTTGTTAAAAAAAAAA
>JAPFFP010000103.1:21112125-21141777 GCA_026153255.1 Solanum medicagineum | reverse complement strand
GATGATTTTGAATGGAGAATTATCCATATTTTATTTAGCTGAAAGGATATCTGTTGATTTTTTTAATTTTTTATTTAATTAACCTGCTGCATAAATAAATACTTTTGTTCTATATAGTATAAATAAATAAAAATTACATTAGTGACTAGAACAATTAATCTAGAAAGCTGTGAAAGAGTGTATGTTAAGCAAGTGCCTTTCATGTGAAGAAACTGATAGAGAAATTTTACACGAATTTGATTTGATTTGTTTTTACTTAAACTAGTTTATTGTCACGGGGGTACATCTACATGTATACTAAATTTAATTGTACATAATTTTATAAAAAAATATCAATAAAAATAAATAATTTGAACAAATAGTTATAGATGAAAGAATAGAGTCGAAGTGCTTGGTGATTAGTTAAAATGATCGGTGTGTAGCGATTTTTTCATCAAGGTTAAGATAATTGAATATGATGTAAACTTACAAATATAAAGAAGCAAAATTAATTACATACGTATGATTATTTTGAGATAATTTTAATTTATGAGGTAATACATGATATGAAACATATGTTCCGTGAATATATGAATACATATTGGTCTCAACTAAACAAAGGAATACTAAATCATTAGGGGTCGTTTTATATATGGGGTAGGAATAATAATTTTGATAAATTTTTGGATTAACTTTATCCTATGTTTGAATTGATATATTAGCTATTTTCAATTTTATTTTATTTTATCACATCATTCATACTAAAATGATAGGATTATAATCGTATATATAAAATATGGATAAATAACCCTATGAGATATTTCAACTAATCAGATATCCTCGCTTATCTCACCGCATGCCAGATAATAGGAGATTTTCCATCATTAGGTTTAGGAAGCTATAAATTTATTCTAGGACAATAATTTCAAAATTTAATCCTTAATATCTCACCTTATCCCATGTAACCTGGTATTATCTTATTTTGCCTCCCAAATGCACATATCCAGAAGATGCATGTCGTAGAGATGAGGATGTTGAGATAGATATGTGGTCACACCATGAGTGACAAGGTTAGGAATGAGACCATTCGGGAGAAGCTAGAGGTGGCCCCGGTGGCTGATAAGATGAGGTAAGCGAGACTGCGATGGTTTGGACATGTGCAGAGAAGGAGTACCGATGCTCATGTTAGGAGGTGCGAGAGGTTGGTTTTAGGAGCTACACGGAGGGGTAGAAGTAGACCGAAGAAGTATTGGGGGGGAGGTGATCAGACATGATATGGCGGTACTTGATCTCACTGAGGACATGACCCTAGATAGAAAGAAGTGGAGGTCGTGAATTAGAGTAGTAAGTTAATTGGTTGGTAGGGTTAGGTGGTTATCTAGTCATGAGGTATAGTAGGGTAGAGGAATAGTAGTATTTTATAATATTTATTGTCATTATTTGTTATTTATGTGTTAATTATATCATATTTACGTATTGTCATGTGCTTTTGGTTATTAGTCGTTTTTTGCTGTTCCCTTTCTTTTACTTTTTGTCACATCTAGTTTATTCTGCTTATGAGTTTTAGAAACGAGAGTTCTCAGGAAACAATCTCTTTACTTTTATGAGGTAATGGTAAAGTCTGCGTACATTCTATCCTCCCCAGACCTCACTTGTGGAATTTCACTGGACATATTGTTGTTGTAAATAAGATAGATTAGTCCAATTATTCTAAATCATAGTACGTGAAATGTAATACCTGAATAACTTATTTCACGAACCAACAAATTCTCAAAGTTTGTTCCAAACAAACACCAAACATGTAATTAAGCAAGTAGACATGTGACAAAGCTCTTACATCTCTTTGTTTAACTAACAAAGAAGTCATTCAATGTTGCCTGTCATAACTTTCCCGGTCTTTTATCACCGCAAAACAAAGAAGGATATTTTAGTAATTTAACTTTTAAATTTAGGGGTTATATTTTTAAAGTAACTATTAGTAATTTAACTTTTAACTATAGGGGTTATATTTTTAAAGTAACTAATTTAGTTTATGTGCTTTGCACATATGTGTCGCGTAAATTTAAAAATTATATATAAATAATATTTGTCATTAAATAAATACAATACTCATGTAAATAAAATTAAATAAATACTATTAGTTTGATGCAGTATTTTAATCTATTATGAAACGGTAAATATATATTAATATTTTTTAATACATAAAATAATAATTAAAAGTTAAATAATTAACTAATTAAAATTCAATGTAACAAAAGATTCCTACATATAAAAAGAGTAGTTTAATATTTTTCAACATAATAATAGTCCTAAACCAAAAAAGTAAATTCTAAATATAAAGAAATCATAAGCCAAAAGTGAATTTTGAAATTAAATAAATAAAAAATTAAATAATAAATTAAAAAATAGTGAAAAGATGATTTTGTTTAAAGAAGATTCTTTTAATGGAGGATAAAAAGTCCAAATAATATTTCTAACGGCTTTCATGTTTTTTATATAGTATAGTATAGATAGATAGATAGATAGATATAGATATGGATATGAATTTTTGAAGAATTTTGATTTTTAAAAGTTTTGGAAATTTGATTTGATGTTAATTAATATACTTAACATGAAAGCAAACAATTAAACGGTGCATTAGTTATGTTTCACTCTCACTAGATACTTATCCTACCTAGAAAATTAAATTATCATTTGAGTTTACCTAATTTCATTATTGACTATTTCTTCACTTCACTCTTTTCCAAAATATCTTTTCTAAATATTCATATAGTTTGTAGAACAAATGGGAGATATAAGAATTCTTCATTTCTTTGGACGTTAAACTCAAGTGTAAATTAAATGGTTTATGAGTAATTTGTGGCAAATTATCCCACATAAAAATGGGAGAAAATTAAAGGAAAAATTAAAATTTAATGGTTATTATGTACTTTAGCTATAGTTTCAATTAATTATTGAACGCGGCTACAATTTAATTAATTTTTGCTAGAATTTGTATAACTCGATTTGTAATTGTATAAATTTAGAATTTGTATGTGCTTACCCTAGCTATTTATGTACAGTTTGTTGATATATTTGGTTTGTATAAGTTATGAAAAATCCATAACTAAGTATTAGTTATTTGTACACAATTTGTTCATATATTTGATTTGTGTAAGCTATGAAAAATTCATAACTCTATATATAAAGTTTGTATATACTTACCATGTTTGTAAATTCATAAGTGAAATACACAAATGAGAATATCCCTAGCAAATGAAATTATAACTATGAAACGTAATTAGACAAATTGTAGTTACAACAACAACAACATACTCAGTGGAATTCTACAAGTAGGGGTTTAGGGAGAGTAAAATATACGCAGACCTAACCACCACCTCATAGAGATAAAGAAATTGTTTCCGAAAAACCATCATCAAATTATAATTAAGGAGTATAATTAAGTTATTTCTCTTTGCTATTCTGGAAATCCTTTGGAAATTTGCTCAAAGGCCATATAATGCATGGTTAGGAATCCACTTTTAAGGCCCATTTTTTGGGATTAAAGCCCAAGAAACAAAACTGTGAAGCCCAAAATAGATTGGGCCAAAACAGACAATATCTAGGCAGTTGGGCCTGAGATTGTTTGGGTTAAATCTAAGTTCCACAACTTAACCTTCATAGACCAATAGCAAGTGCTAAATAAACAAGAAAAAAGCACAGAAGTTTAATTAAAAAAAAAGTATAACACGAAAACGTGTATTTTAACTTGCTCTCAGTTGATATCTATGCTCTGCAACTGTAGGTAGACACTTAAACTTATATAAAGTTGAATAACTAGGCGCACATGTCATGCGTGACATAATACATGTAGGATGCACATGTCTAATTGTTCCATTTTATACAAATTTGAATATGTACTTTGTTGGGCAATTCCAACATCTTACCTATGGCAAGGTGCACAAGGGGATGGGGTAGCCTGTGTCTGAGTGTTGATCCAACATGACGCTTGCACGGCGGACTTAATTGAGACATAAAGCTGCATGTTTACTATCAGCTATAACTTTTGATATAATGAGAAATGCTTAATATCAACTTCAATACTGTTTGTATGATACTTTTCTACTTAAAAACATTAGTAAACACTAAACAATTACCATTACAAGAAACAATGTCAATATTCCAGAGCTCAAAAGTACTGTTAGTTGTATACTGAAACACAAGTCTACCATATATGTATACCAATCCTTAGTACCATATATATATATATATTACAATCCGTCCTAATCTACGCGAACTTAGCTAAGATTTTTCCCATGTCTTAGATGTTCAGAATTCTGCTTCAAAAGCTGTTTATATTCATATCACCATCAACCTATATATGTGTTCTTGATTCGTCGTTTTTTCTCTTATCTCTTGCGCTTGGACTTTAGAGATGTCACAGACTGTGAGTTGCTATGCCAATTGCGCTTTCGTTGATTGATGAACCAGTTGTTGATTTGCTTCAGCTGTAATCCTGTTTCCTCCACAAGTTTTGCCTTATCATCCTCCTGCAAAAATCGCTTTTTCTATCATAATGCAACTCTTAACTATAAGATGATAATAACATTCACTAGTATATATATACTTTGTTGCTCAGACTGTTCAAAAATATTTATGGGAACGTGTTGAGTCCTTAGAATCAGACACTGGTGCAACAATATTTTTGAAGAGTCTGCTCAACATTTGATCAATTGATTAGGTGAGAAAACTCACAGTTGGATAAGGCCATTTTGAGTGTTGTTGCCACCAATTCTTTAAAACAGTAGTGGTGTCACCAGGCAACTTCCCTGCTCTTCTCTTTCTCAATATCTCCTCCCTTACATCTTCAATTCTTGATCTAAATCCCTGCAAGTACCAACATTTGGTAGCTATCAGTAGCAGAGACAAAATTTTTACTCAAAGAGATTCAAAATATAAAGAAGTGAACGTATAAAAGGAATAAGGAAATTCGTCATCTACTACAAATACATAGCTCCTGGGGCAAGACCAACCCGGTTACCATTCAAATTTGTACTTATTTTAGAAGATGTTCATATATAGCTTTTGGAAAAATACCTTCTTACAATACTAGACTTGATCTAATATTTGCTCATATATTGCTCAATCTTACAAACAAAATATTAGATTGTCATCTAACATTTGTGCTAACTACAACAACAAAATAGTCAGTGGAATCCCACAAGTGGGGTCTGGAAACGGTAGAATGTATGCAGATCTTACCATTACCTCACGAGGTGGAGAGGCTGTTTTCTGGGAACCCTTGTCTCAAAAACCCAAACATTTGTGCTAACTATATGAAATTATCATCATCTCACATTTTCTCGTAAGATCTTCAGTTTATTCAAAATGGATCAAGAGGGTCATGAACCAAAAATTCTTTTTTAACGAGCCAGGAATCCAAATTAATTGATTAAAAACAAGAAAACTTGTTGGAGTAGGTGACCTGTTTGAGTTCAATTTTGAGTTCCTGTCTGACCCTCTCCATTAAAGACCTTTCAGATTCAGTAGGAAGACCAAATCCCATTCCCATCAAGTCATGTGCATCACCTCCTGATACATCTAATGAAAAATCCATTTGTAGTTCATCTTCATCATCAGACATTGTCGCACCTGTTCCCTCTCCAAGTGTTGCTCCTAAATCAAGAAAGAAAAATATATACATTAATTTCAGAAAACTTAGATTAGTTCGTCCCAAAGGAATGCCTCTTTCCCATTTTGATAACACTTTAACTATAACTTTTCAGGTAGCAAGATTAAATGACATTTGGTACATTCGACATATCTTTACGTAATACCACAAGATTCAGAAGTGACGAATAAATTAAAATGATGAGAATACATGATAGTGTTGTTCCTAATCAAGAGAGAACAAGAAAGAAAGCGAGAGATATTAATTACAAAAAACTTAGATTAGTTCCTCTCAAAAGGAATGTCTTCTCCCATTTTGATAACTTTTTAACTATAAATTTTCAGATAGCATGTTTAAGACTATAAGGTTAAATGATATTTTGGTACATTTGACACATCTTTATGTAAGACCAACAAGATTCAGAAATGACAAATAAATTCAAATGATGAGAATACATGGTAGTTAATACTTGATAGCTAGTAGTTACTCTCATTTTAACCTTTTTGTTTTTACATGCATGCATAAAAAGCTAAATTAGCAAGCATGTAATAGTCCCATGATCGAAAAATAGATGAAAATTCCTATCTTATGGCAAATCCTTGACTTAGTATTATTTTGTTTTATCTAATGTTTTCTCCAGGTGCTTGTTTTCTAACTTCCTATTCTCATATTTTTAGATTTCAGAGGAAATAGTTATTCGATGTATATGTTGACAATAAATATTATTCGTAATAGGTATTGATGAAATATTCAAGGTGAACCCACTAGTAAGGAAAACGAGAAGAAAGAGCTCATAACGATTACTTTTGAACAACTCTTCTCAATTTAAGGCTCACCTACTCTCACTATATCTAGTCTCTTCATGGTAAGTTTTGATCTTCAACGAACGACCACTTTTGTTTTAATATATAATGGTATATAGCTTGACTTGATACGATATTTAAAAAAATAAATTTCCAAAAAAAATATGATCTTAAATATGTCATCATATTTGTCTGACTAATCATAACACTTTTGAAACTTGTGATCTTGAATATGTCATAGCATATAAATGGACAAATTGTTCCATAAGAGGAAAATGTGATTTTTAAGTTAAATTATTTTTAAATATAAAAAACATTTACTATATTATTTTAGAAATAAACTAAAAAGAAAATCTAGCTACATGACAACCGGAAACGGAAAGAGTAACTTACTTAATAAGCCATAAAATAGATATTCATAAAACCTACTTTTCTATCTTAAAAATTTGACTCAAAAAGAGAAAAAAAGATGGAACGAAAAAATACTTCACCCTTAGACAATTTAACTTGACTTTTATATTCCTACTAAAACTAAACTTGAGTATCCTAGGAGCGATTTTCGCCCTCACGTAAATTGACTCGAATATCACGATTACAAAATAAATTTACTCCCCATTAATAGATTATATAATGGATATGACTCATGATTGCCCTTTTTCTAGTAAACAAAATGTGGTGGAGGAACAAGGAGAATATACCATTAGCAACTAGTGTTGGAAAACCAGCACCTGTTGTTGGAGTTGAAAGAATAACAAAACTCCGATATTAATGGTTAATGAGATGATGGACTTCTTATGAAATTTAGACAATTTTTCTTTTTTTGAGGTAGTTTTTAGGGGTGTCTAGTGACATTTGGTTGACAAATGTGGGATAACTTATCCAGGACTTATCTAATAGATAGTACCAGGATAAGTTATCACTCCTTTTGGGTGGTATACTAATCCCGGATAACTTATCCTAAGATAAAAAGGGTCAATGACAATAATATCCTTTTATACCCTTTTTATACCTCACTTTTATATTTACATTATTTTTAATATAATATATAATAATATTCACAACCTTCACTCCTTATTTTTATAACACTTCTTCATATTTTTCTATTAAAAAATTAAACTATCTATTATAATTTTTATTGACTAATTCTTATGTTTTTTATTATTTTGATTTTTCATAAATCATTTTTTACTTTAACAAACTAAAATGTAAGTTTTATTTGTAAATTAAATTAAATTTTTTTTATTTTAAATGCGTACGATATTATTATGGAAATGCACACCTAAAAATATTTAAGCTAAATAAGATGAAAGATTTATTTTAAAAATGAATATTGAATAATTAAAGTAGCAAATTAAAGAAAATACATTAAAACTAATAAATGAAGGGTATCTTTGTAAATAAACAACATATTCTTAAAATTTTATCCAACAAACCAAACACTCAATAAGAAATAACTTTAACATAACTTATCTCATCATTACAATTCCAACATAATTTATCCCATCGTAACTTATATTTAAACCAAACGACTCTTTTTAGGGTGTGAGTTAGGTCTAAGACCTAATTTAACATAGTTCTAGACCCATTTCACTCAATATTTAGCCCGCGAAATCAAAATTGTCCATGCACCAGATGTTAAAGCACTAGGAGTGAGGTAGGGTGCTAAAAAAAATGACAAAAGTCTCACACTGATAGTTAATAAGATAGGTGGAATCCTTATAAAGCTTAAACAATCCTCCCCTTTTATACTTTTCTGAGTTTTGATTCTTGTGCTCTTAAACTAAAGATATATAAAGTGTATCAAAATATCTTTCAACCTTTTTGATATTAAATATATCACGTGGATAGTTTAAATTAGAGACTTGCCAAAAAAGAAACAAAATATTTATTTTTAAAACAAACTACAAGTGATAAGACAAACAAATTGAAAAGTAAGGAGTAATTAACAAAAATATGGTGGAGGAAGGAATAATATATAGGCATTAGCAACTTAGGTTGTAAAAAACCAACCTTTTAATTAGTAACTTAATCATCAAGTAACACATAAATTTTTTTAGGTGGATGACACTAATGTTTAGATATACAAAATCTCATAAACATGATTGGAGGCCCAAACAAAAAAAAATCAAGATACCACATGATATGTTTGTTAGATTAATCCCCAAACAATCAATCAGAAATCACAAAACAAAATAAAGTGTTCTAGAAACTCAATAATCAAAGTGATTATACTATATATAATGCAGTCTCTCATCAATCATCAGTTGTTAGTGTGTGTTTGGTTTGTTATCTATTCTAATTTTTCCTTCAATCACCAACCAACTAAACTCTCCAACTACATAGACATAAATATTTCCAATTTCCTTTAGGTCCCACTACCACCCAACTCTCAAACTTGGACATAAACAACAACCCAAAATTGCTTTATAATTATCCTAAGCATCAAACATGAACAAATTCACTCAATTAATAACCATGCATACATATATTTCCCATGAGTAACATATACACTAGGGGTTGCTTGGTTGAGTGTATACGAATAAGGGGTATTGGTTATATTGAGACTATTTCTTATCGATCGTTTGGTTTGATATATGAAAAAGTAGTTTTCTCTTAGAAAATCGAATATATGTATTTGTTATGATAATAAATAATCTCAGTATTACTAATAATTGTCTGCTCTATTTTCCAGATTGCTCGTTCCGATTTTATGGATAATTAATGACTTGATATACACCATGATTAAAAAAAAAAGAAGAAGAAGTTGTTAAACTTGCCTGTAAGAAGTTGTAAATTCTGTTCAATTTCACGGCAGGCCATAACAGCTTCAACAGCATGTACTCTGACATGCTGCTGAAGCTGTTCTTTAAAGGAACACAAAACTAACAAATACTGTGCCTGTTGCAAAAAAATCATTTCAGATTTGCAACAAATTCAATCTGAAACGAAAAAGTTCAAAGAAACTATAAGGATGAATCCACTAACCAAGAAATTATCGAGTTCTTGTCTTTCATGAGGTGAAATAGAATGATGTTGTTGCTGAGAAGAAGCATAAGATCTCAACAGATGATGAGATTGTGAAAGCTGAGCATCTATTAATGGCAACTGATCAATAGGCGTAGCGACACGAAGACATGCTACATGTGCTGAAAGTAGCTGTTCATAGAGAGGATGTGTAGCAATTTCACCCTTTAATTGCCTCTGATGTTGATGCTGATCTTCAGAAATCACCATAGATGAAATATCACCACCACCTAAACCACTAGTACTACTAGAACCCATTAGCCCTAGTCCTTGTTCTTGTTGCATTTTTTTTTTTTTGTACTAACCCAATTTCACAAACATTAAAGGATCTATAGGTGAAATTATTTTTATCCACCCACAGATGAAAGAGAAGAAAGCAAAGAAAGAGAATCTTTTATGTACTAAAATTTTCTTCTGATTTGATTTATTTTTTGGCTGAGGAAAATCATAAAGCAACCAGTTTTCTTACTATTGATGGTGTGGTATATATATATTGGGATCTGAAACAACACAACTTTCTGCACAAATACTGAAAACTCCAAATTTTTAACACATAAATATTTTTTTAAAACTAGAAAAAAATGGGGTGAATTACTTTTTGGGATTTCTTGGAAAAAGTGTAATGTTTATTATTGATGCAGAAGAAAAAAGAGAAGAAGGATCAGTGGAATCATTACTACGAAAGGGAAGGAAGAAGAGAAACGTCGGTAATAAAATCATAGATAAAGCTGTTTGTATCTGTGGCCTGACATTTTGAGGAGCTTTTTTTTTTAAAAAAAAAAAATAATAATAACTTTTAAGGTGGGCTAATATTTAAAATAGAATAATTGACACTAATCTTGATTTAAGATAAGGTTATTGGTAAGATTAGGTGATAGAATATTGGGTATTCTTTAAGCATGCATATTTAATTTGAACCTAACTCTAGACCCTTATTAAAAGCTTTTGATGTGGCCATTCTTTTTATATTTTATTCGTTTGATGTTCAATATTTCTATTAAAATTTGATTAAGTTAGTTTGTGATGAAAAATTTCAATGTTGAGTTAAAATATTATTTTTTCTGTCCCAACTTATATGTCACTTTTTATTTTTTCAGAGTCAAACAATTTGAATTTGATTGAAATTTAAATGTATATATTTTTAAATTACATAAAAAGTACTATGAGTCAGAATAATCTATATCTCAAAATATATGCAAATTTTTAAGGTCAAAAAGAGATCAAAATTTGAAAGATGCACATAAATTGAAATGGAGGAAATATCTAATAAAATGACAAACTTAAAATGGTTAATTAAATGTGAAAAAGTGCTTGTCACTTCTTGATTTTAGCTCTATATTTTTTCCTAATATATAAAATTGCTTTCATTTTTTGTTTTGTTTTGACTTTGACATAACCTACTTTGATAATTTAATGTTTTTAAGGAAATTCCACTTTTATACTTCAATTGATCCTAAATCCAAAGCACAAAACACCTTCATTTATTTCTTGGTTTAATAACTTTACTTGATTTGTAAAATAGATTTTTTTATACAAAATGGCTTTGAAGCTGAATTCATATTGTTCCCTTTTTCTATCTGATTAGCTTATTTTTAACTTCTTTTAATACTATTTGATATCAAGTCAAATAATTTATATTTTCAAAAAACTAAAATAAAATAGAAACAGACAACATATGCTGCCAAACAACAACAAAAATTCATCACTAAACCCAAGGATACATTATCGATGATTTATCAAAAAGATCTTGTTAACTAATAATTTAGTGACGAGTCCATAAAAAGAATGTATGTATGTATATATGTATATGTATGTGTATATATATAAACAACAACAACAACATACCCAGTGAAATTCCACAAGTGGTTTGGAGAGAATAAAATGTACGCAGACCTTATCACTACCTCATAGAAATAAAGAGATCATTTTTGGAAGACCCTCAACTCATATATATCAGCTCAAAAGACAAAAAATACTACATATATGACTCGGACGAACGCAATGAAAATTCTACAATGCGATCTGAGGAGGAAAAAATATATGCAAATCTTATCACTACCTCATAGAAATAGAGAGACTGTTTCCGCAATGAAAACAATAAAATGGAAATAAATGCAAAAAGGAGTTGAGCTGTCACAGTTCCATGGCTGTTGTATAATTTTGAGGTTTAGTCTATTTTCTACGCCATTAGTAGCAAAATTTTGTGTACCACCAAAAACCCCCCATGTGTTAACTGTTTGTTAGGCCACACATGACCCCTTACCTACTAATTAATATGTTTCATAACATCAATTATACAAAGTCTTTTTCATATAAATTCTTCTTCTAAATCAAAATATGTATATACTCATCAAAATTAAACAAAATCTCCCCTAAGTGGGCCACTAATGATAAAGATGTGAAAAAGTTAAGGTTTTTGCTACCTTAACAATCTCTTTATCTCTATGAGATAGTGGTAAGGTCTGCGTATATTTTATCCTTTCTAAAATCCACTTGTGAAATTCCACTAGGTATGTTGATGATCTTCCTATTGAATGATAATTCTTTTGTCTTATATATTTTGGAAATAATTTATTGTGAATTAGATGTAGGTATAAATATATTGATTAGGTAAATATTAGTGATACTTTGATATATATTATTTTACTATTGATTTAGAAATAAGCAAAACATAATATGAAAGGAGAAAGTGAAATAAAACCTTTTATTTTGCTTCTATGTTATTTTTTTAAAAATAATTATAATTTTGTTAGTTTGGTTTATGTGGTGAAGTAGCGGAGGGAGCAAGGAATAATAGTTTTTGTCAAGAAAATGTTTGGTAGTAATGGAGAATGTCTCCTAAATCAATAGTTTATATTCTAGATGAGTTGGTTGGTTTTAAAAAATTCCAAATTTCACTTAAGGGTGGGAGTATATATTTATTACATTTATATAAAAAATATTTAACTTTACATATAATGTGATTTTTTTGTTGAAAAGTTCGTATAAAACAAATCGGTCTATAATCTAATTAAAATGGATGATTTGAGATCCTTTTCTTGAACAATCATACTATTTGAGTCGCTTGTGTTCACCTCGACTAATTTCATGAGATATTTGTCATCTTCCACCAACAATAGGTATCAGGTAACTCTATCCACCAAAACTAGAACAGATGAGAAGAAATCACCTACTTATATGTTTTTCATCTCTGTTAGAATTTCTAATCTGAGACCTCATGTACTTACAAGGCCTTTAGATGTTAAATTCTATTATATTCGGGCCGACCATGAAAAATAAATATCTTTTTCCTCCCAAACATGCTTGAAGCAAGTCTTCTAGCTAATATAGATTTATGTTTTGTTTCTCTTCCATCAATCGATACTAGTTAAAAGATTAATTTTTTTTTGATTGCTAATTTTTTTCAGAAGTCTTTAATCCCTACTTAAAAGGATTAAAACTACATATACCAATTAATTTTGAAATTGTTCATTAACACAGTTTCTATAGTTTTAATTAGAAATAACAATAAACTGAAATTCTATAAGTAGAAACATGAAACTTTAAAAATACAATTTAATTTCTAATTCGAATATTGTTTTGTAACTTTCAGAACAATTGGAACTTTCCCATTTTTATACAAGCTAATGATGAGGATAGCATTATTAAAAATTTTGAATAATATTTTTTTATTCACGACGTAATAAATTTCGCATCGTATAAGATCCAGAAATTACTCCTCAAAAATATGCTCTGTTTTTAAGAATCATACCAAAGACTGCTTTAAACATTAAAATCTTATGATTTATTCATCAGGTAATAAATTTTTTGGTTCCTCAATTATTTATAAATTTTGATTTTAGATTTTGTAATATCTGATTAAGCATATTTTATTTTCAATTATTGAAACATATACTTTTGATCCATTTGGTCATGAATTTTCATAAATATATCATGATTATTTATTATTCACCACTTAATTACTCTTGGTGTTATGTTGAACGTGTAGTAGTGTTATTACATACCTTTTTCATTCCATTTTATGGAACACCTTTTGGGTTGCACGATATTTAAAAAAATAAAGAAAGATTTTTGAAACTTATGGTGTAAAATAATTGTCAGATATTTGTGTAGTTGAGAATCATTTCATTAAGAGTGAAACTAGAATTTTAAAGTTAAATTATTTCCAATTAGAGTAAGATGACATTTTCTTTGAGGCGGATTTAAAAAGAAAAAATGTTACGAAAAATCTGACAAAGAAAGTATTTAACAGTACTTAATAAAAGAGTTCAAATATAATATAATTCTCAATAAATAGACCGAAAATACACATTTGATTTTATAAAAAGTTAACTATACTTCGTCGAAATATCACCACCACCACCATAACAACAACAACTTACCCAGCGAAATCTCACAAGTAAAGTCTAAAAAGAACAAAATATACGCAGATCTTACTACTATCTCATAAAAATAGAGAAACTATTTATGAAAAACCGTTAAAAATACTACGATTCATTCGACAAAGAATATGATAAAATATCACTCATGCAGGGAATTTCTAGTGACAATTTGGAATATTATTATTTTTTCTTCTTTTTAGAAGATCAGAAAAATGAATATAAGGACTTCTCTTTTCATCAATAATTTTTATGCTATAGTCTTTTCCTTTAATGATTTCTGCAGCCATGAAAAAGCAGATCGCAGTGCCATAATGTTTAAATTTCCAAAAGTGCACAAACATTAACATTCCGTATTTGAATAATGGTCGATTCAAAAAGGCCGTGATCATTAACTCTATGTTTGGAAATGGGACTAATCATCGATAAAAATTTACTCGCAACTGATATATATATTATGAAATTAATATACTTTATCATGAATAAGCACTAAATTAGGTGAAAATATGTTAATTTATTATAGTCAGGAGATTTTAAAAAATAAAGAAGGGAAACCCACAGCTTCTATCCTTTGGACGTGCGCAGGGTAAACCCCCTTTCTATGTAGTAGCTCGCAAACTACATCTAGGCAAGCCCGCTGTGACGAGCTCAACTCAGAAGGCAAATTCCTTGCTTTCGCTGGTAAGAGGTTCAAACTTGAGACCTTTAACATAAATAACCTTCTCATAAATAGCCTTTCAAAAAATCAAACTATATTCGTTGTCAAAAGGCCCAAAAAAAAAAAAAAAGACACATACTATTCTAATCTTCTTGTGAATATTTCAAGAGTTGATGAATTTTTTTTTAGATATTATAAAGTATTTTGTAAACTCATACTACAAAAAATACTTATGTATATGTACTTTATGCGTCAAAAACTTTTTAAAATTTTTAACTTTTGTCCAATCGAATAAGATTAAACTAATCAGAGAGGATGGCAATAGATAATTAGGATGGAAACTAATTAATTTGTTCCATGTGTTTTGCAACAAATCAATAAACATAAGGATGATATTTTATACATATAAAATACAATCTATTCTTATGTGATAATGTATTTTTATTTCAAGTAGTAATTTTAAAATTAAAATGCTTAATACCATCTTAATATCAAATGCATGTAAGATTTGTTAGGGATTCATGAATTATTAAATATTACTATGACTTAATAAATTGACAAAAATAATCAAACTAGGTACCATTTGTCCTAATTAAACACATGACAAAATGTTCTTATTAAACATTTTCAGTTTCAAAATTTGAACTTTGTTTTGCGATTGTTCACAAATATTTATTTTGTAGTTGAGTTAATTACTTAAAACATGACACTTTAAAGTTGAAAAAAAGGAGGAAAAGCACATATAGTAGAATTTTTTTTTTTAAAAAAAGGACAAGTTCGGTACACTAAAGCTCATGTTATACGCAAGATTTGGGGAAGCGCCCGACCACACAATGACAGCTACTTTATTGTACACAATCTTACTTTGTATTTCTGATAGAGACTGTTTGCAAGACTTGAACCTGTGACCTCCATATCACATGACAACAACTTTACCAATTTTGAAATTCAAACTTTATTTTGCGATTGTTCACAAATATTCATTACGTAAATAAATTAATCATTTAAAAAATATTATTGCAATCCAAATCACACAAAGTGAAAAAAGTACATATAGTGGAATAGTGAACAGTAATTGTTAGTTGAATGAGAGAGGGGGGGTGGGGTTAACATCATAGCTGTAGCGTTGTCATATTCTCAGTCCTAAGATTGAGACAAAGGGTTAGGATGGTCCCCTCCTTTATTTTGAAAAATTTAAAAATTAAAAAAAAAATTGGGGGGTAGGGGTACTTCTGGGGGGTTGGGGTTTATGGGGTGGATGGGTATTGTCCCTTTCATTAACCCCACATATCCTGACTTTTATCTGCCATATGAAATTTTAATATCTTCTTTTTTGCTTTTTTCTGTCTCCTTTCAATTAATGTGATCCTCCAAAGTCCTAATCATGTTTAACCAAAAATCATTTAGCTCCTTTATTTTTGTGTTACAATGTAAAATCCCAAACTTTGACTTATTAGATTTGTGTAATATAAAAAGTCATAGAGTTGAAGTTTAATTAGTGTACAAGATGTCAGTGGCGGATTCAACATTTTTGTCAACGATATTCATATTTTTAGAACATGGATGAGTGATTTTTATATTAAGGGCATTTGATAATTGATATATATCAAAATATGTATATTTACCCTATATACTCAAAAAAAATTCCGACAAAAAATGTTTGTTTGACCATCCAAGGATGAATATAGCTCCCGCCCTGTAACATGCATCTACCACTTCAACATTCCTTTTAAAAGGGTCTAATAGTAGTTCATGTTTTCCACTGTGAACTTGCTGAGAAGTGTTTCTGGAACCCTCTTATACAAACATATGAACGAACAATAAATCAGGTGGCCCGGCGAAGGTAAGGGGACGCCTAGTGGAATTTTATGGGCCAAGAAATAGGAAACATGCGTTTTCGGAAGTTTTCTATGGGAGGTTAGCCCACAGATTCTGGCGCTGCAAGGAGGTCGGGTGCAACTTTCCCGAAAAATCACACGAGTAGGTCCTCAACGAGCCCGACAAGAGGCCCAGATGGCCCAGCAGTGGCGGGGGACGCCTGGTAGGATTTTATGGCCGAAGGAACAAGAAACAGACGATTTCGACAGTTTTATGTGGGTGTTAGCCCACAGATTCTGGCTCTGCAGGGGATCCAGCGCAAATTTCCCAAAAAATCATACGAATTGATCCACAATGAGCCCGGCAAGAGGCCTTAGAGGCCCAACAGCAACAGGAGACGCTTGGTAGGATTTTATAGGCAGATGAACAGGAAACAAGCGATTTCGACAATATTCGGTGGGTGTTAGCCAACGGATTCTGGCACTAAGAGAGGGTCCGACGCAACATTCTCGAAAAATTAAACGAGTGGGTCCGCAACAAGCCCGCCAAAAGGCCCAGGTGATCTGGCGACAGCGGGAATGCCTGGTAGAATTTAATGGGCCAACGAACAGGAAACAAACGATTTTGGTAGTTTCCTGTGGGTGTTAGCCCACAGATTCTAGTGCTGCAGGGGGTTCCGGCGCAAATTTCCCAAAATATCGTGCGAGTGGGTCCGCAACAAGTCTGGCAAGAGGCCTAGGTGGACCGGCGGCGGCGGGGGACGCCTAGTAGGATTTTATAGTCTAAGGAACAAGAAACAGGCAATTTCGGCAATTTTCTGTGGGTGTTAGCCCTCAGATTCTAGCGCTGCAAGGGATTCCAACGCAACTTTCTTGAAAAATCATACGAATGGGTCCGCAACGAGTTCGGCAAGTGGCTTAGGTGGCCCAGCAGCGGCGGGGGACACCTGGTAGGATTTTATGGTCTAAGGAATAGGAAATAGGCGATATCGGTAGTTTTCTGTGGGTGTTAACCCATAGATTCTGGCGTTGCAAGGGGGTCCGCCGCAACTTTCACAAAAAATCATATGAGTGGGTCAGCAACGAGCTCGGCAAGAGGCTCAGGTGGCTCGGCGGCGACGGGAGACGCCTGGTAGAATTTTATGGGTCAAGGAATAGAAAACAAGCGATTTCAGGAGTTTTCTATGGGTATTAGCCCACAGATTCTGGCGTTGTAGTGGGGGTCCGGCGCAACGAGCCTGGAAATAAGCCTAGGTGGCCCTACGACAACGGGAGATGCCTGGTAGGATTTTATGAGCCAAGGAACAGGAATAGACGATTTCAATAGTTTTCTGTGGGTGCTAGCCCATGAATTCTGGCGTTGCAGGGGGTCCAACTTTGGGGTCCGAAGCAACTTTCCTAAAAAATCATACGAGTGGATCCACAATGAGCCCGGCAGAAGGACCGGCAACGATAGGGGACGCTTGGTAGGATTTATGGGCAGAGGAACAGGAAATAGGCAATTTCAGCAATTTTCTATGGGTGTTAGCCCACGGATTCTGGCATTGCGAGGGGGTCCGACGCAACATTCCCAAAAAATCAAACGTGTGGGTCCGCAACGAGTCCGGCAGAAGGCCTAAATGACTCGGTGACAACGGGGGACGCCTGGTAGGATTTAATGGGCCAACAAACAGGAAACAGATGATTTCGATAGTTGTATGTGGGTGTTCACCCACAGATTCTGGCGCTGCAGGGGGTTCCAACGTAACTTTACCGAGAAATCATACGAGTGGGTCCGCAACAAGCCAGGCAAGAGGCCTAGGTGGTCCGATGGCGGCGGGGGACACCTGGTAGGATTTTATGGTCAAAAGAATAAGAAACAAGCGATTTTGGCAATTTTATGTGGGTGTTAGCCCTCAGATTCTGGCGCTGCAAGAGATTCCGACGCAATTTTCTTGAAAAATCATACGAGTGGATCCGCAACGAGCCCGGCAAGAGGCTCAGGTGGCCCGGCAGTGGCGAAGGATGACTGGTAGGATTTTATGGCCAAAGAACAGAAAACATGTAATTTTGATTGTTTTCTATAGGTGCTAGCTCACAGATTCTAGCGCTACAAGGGGTCTGACTTTCTCGAAAAATCATAAGAGAAGGTCCCCAATAAGCCCCGGCAAGAGGCCCAGGTGGCCCAGCAGCGGCGGGGGACACCTGGTAGGATTTTATGGGCAAAGGAATAGTAAACAGGCGATTCCAACGAGATTCTAGCACTGTAGAAGGGCCCAACGCAACTTTCCCCAAAAATCATTCTAGTGGATCCGCAATGAGCCCAACAAAACAACACCAACATGAGAAAAATACCAGGACTTGTTCGGTTGGGGAATATATTATTGCATTAGTAATTATCCTAGAACTAATTATGCCATGCTCAATGTGAGGTCAAATAACACTATACTCTCAAGATAATTGATTTTGGAGTAAGTTATTTTGTAATTTTATTTCGAGATGATTGCATCCTAAAATTATCCCCAAAATTGGTCATCTCTTATCCATTTTACCAAATATGCCTGTAGTGATGAAGACTGTAGTCCCTCGATAGGCGGGCATGAAGATGCAAGGGGTAAAGATACAGTCTTCTGAACAACTAAACTGATATAAGACTTCCAACCCACGCCCATCTAGAGCAAATGGAGATTCTCGGTCGAAAAAGAATAGGAGTTTCTTTTCCTAGCAATGTTTGGGGTTTCCGACCCAACAAAAACATACCTAGTGGATAGACCCATATTTACAAATTCAAGAGAAAAAAATATGTACCCAGTGAGTTTACACTAACAGTTGGTTCAATAGAGTGTAACATGTGAGCAATGTAAGAAAGTAAGTTCTTGACTTTGCCTTGAACCAGAATTTCCCTGCTATATACGTTCTGTACAGAAAAAGTTGAAACGGCAACTTGAATCAATACAGTTTTGTTAGAGTCAACATGAAGAGTAGTGATTAGGAAGACAAAAGACAGCTACTTCACAAACACACTTAATGGTGCAGTCTTTTACATCACAATACACTTGTCTTTCGACGACTTTGTATCTGGCTTGGGGGTTGAAGGCATAGGCCTCGCGCTGGTCCTTGGTACCTGTAATTTACTCTCTTAGAAGACAAAAACACTAGTCGAAAGAACTTCCAGGTCAGGGAGTTGTCAAATGTGCAAATTCAAGTATCAGATGATTTCGAGCCTACCTGAGGACCAGTAATCAACCTTGACCCAGCATTTACAGTGGGTTGCTGGGGATTCTGATTTCTCTGGGGTGGCTCCTGTTGTTGCTCAAATTCCTGTTGCTGAAGAGCTATTGCCAATTGTAAATCAGAACTGCCAGCCAACGATAAGTAAGAAATATACGTCTTAGCACTATCACCTTGTAAATATATTCATGCTATCAAATTAAGGTTGCAAATATAAGTGTATCAGCTTTAAAGCATTCATAGAGTCAGCACACAACAGTTGAAACAAAATTAACGTTTCACACCTCTTGTAACTAGCAACTTCTACTGACGCAGACACTTTTTTACGATACAGAATAGGACGACTTTGATGCTAGAACAGGAAGACAAAACAACCTTGCCCAAGTATCTTCATCTAACTTCAACTACCAATCAAGGCAAAGGTTGAATATCAACAGACAGTGGTCAAAACCGCTATTTTGTCAATTAAAAGACAAATGAAGAGCTAATGATAGAGAATAGTAACTGCTGCAGTATATGATCTGCAGTGTTCCATTCTCATTTAAGATATGCAAAAGAAGACACAGAAATATTACTTGAAAGTTTGATGTCCTTGTTCTTTCTCCATGGTTGCCAGAAAGTCCTGAGGGTAACAGCCGAAGTTAGTTTCACAAATGCAATTGGTACAAATCCACAACATTTTATTACAGGCAAAGAAGTACATACTGCAGTACTGGACATAGCACTCTGTTGATCCCATGTGGTGTTGGCATTATCTTCGACCTTGAACTCCTTGAAGTTGCTAGTCACATATATCGTGTCTCCATTCACCTAACATTGAGAACTCCAAGTTAATAGGCAACATATGCAAATAATAAGACGCTAACTTCTGGAAACCAGATACATTTTTTTAATAGTGCATTATACTGTTTAACCTTATCAAAGGCAGTAAGACATGCAAAAGGCAAGTAGGGCAACGAGGTAGGCAACAGTATAGTATAGTAAATTCGATGCTATTTGACACTATCAAACATAGGAAACAACATGTGCTTAGAACAAAAGGAGAAGATGATTTGCAGATTAACCTACTGGACATATCCAAGGTAAATATATGAAGAGACACACTTCTTACCTCGTTGAATTTCTCCCATACCAAATCAGGCTGATTTATAAATCCTTGGTCAGTGGCCAAAATATATAATTCGCCTTCAAACTGCACATTATCTGACATCAGTTTTCTATCCCAGAAAACTTAAGTGGAGATATGATCATATCTTTAAAGGAAAATATTTTACAATGGTATAAATCCCATAAATAATGATAATAAAAATAAACACCTCGAGTAGAACAACGGAGCAGGCAAATACCTTAAACATAGTATTGAAATGATTATTCCTGAAGAAAACACAAAGTTCTCTCTCTTTCAAACCCTCCTTCAAGGAAAATAATCTGTGCAAAAGAGGAACAAAAGAGAATTTCATTACTACTAGTAAAACATAGCATTATAGTTATGAACGGGAGAAGGAACTTATAACAGGGAAGGAAGCATACCCAAAGATTGTTAACTGACTTGCACTGTTCTTCAGAAAGTTCCGCACCAGCTCCCCTAATGAGAATTAAGATGAGCAAAAGACGTTGAAATACAAATAGATCAAGGAGACATTCTTTTTTTATTTTTTATTTGGAAAGTGTCAAGGAAGACATTCACCCTTCACAAGAGCATCTGAGTTCCCTGATTCATTGATACAAAACAATTTCTCACCTTCTTTCTGTGTGATCTCATCCTTCACAATTGTCTCAGGCACATCTCTACTGCCTACATTCACTTGTTCAGCAAGAACCACCTCGCCTTCATACATAGGCTCTCGACTTTGGTAACTTGTGGTTGCTGACTCCAATATGCAATCTTCTCCTTCATAAATGGGTTCGTCGCCATCTATGGAAGAATCAAAGGTCTCAGGTTCATCTGTGTCATGTTGTCTGCCACCCGATGAACCTGGAGCTGCAGATGGTATTGAGGAACTAGATGAATCAAATGCACCAGAACCAACTTGATTGGGTTCAGCTGTACTCCCATCTCCAGCAATAATGACGGGTCTTTGAATGTCATTCATACCTCCAGACAGATGCTCATGTTTTTCACAGGCAGATGAAGAAACTTGTCCTGACTCAAGAGGTAAAATCTCATTTTCAGCCAGCACTTTTGCATTTCCAAGATCCTGGGTAGGGGTGTCCTGATCAATTTTCAGGGAGGAACTAACAGCTGCTTTGGAGGCCAACTGGAAACTATTTAGTTTTCCATCACCAGATATTTCATTAATGTTAGATACTAATTCTTCTGTGGATATCAATGCTTCATGCTGCAAAACTGGTTGTGTCTCAATAGCATTCACTTCTGATGTCTTGTTAAGAACCACTGGCTCTGGACACTTTAGATTTGCTGTCTCACCTAAAGAATTCAGTACATTGGTTTCTACTGATGAAGTTGCTATTTCAGCCTTAGATAATTGAAGGGCTTTCAACAGCTCTGCTTCTTCTTCAATATCTCCTTTTCTAGCTGGATGGTGATCTGTGATAGAAACAGGAGAATCATCAAATGATCTCCCTCTCGAGAGGCATGGAGAAGGCACTCCTAATGCTGCAGTTGTAGCAGCAGCAAAATCAACATCATCATCTTCAGAACTTTTTTTATGCTCAGTTTCCATATTTTGGGTATCAAGGGAAACAAGCTCCCCCATCAAAGTATTGTACGACTTTGATCCAATTGCATTTACTGTATCATGGTCCTGGAACAAATTGATAACTCAGAAAAATAATTCACCAATAAACAATGGTTGCAACTGGTCTTTAAACTTGCAACTACCAAACAACTTTCAGAGCAAAATGGTCAAAATAATGCAGCCCATCATAAAAACATTAAAATAAAAGAATATACCCTTGATGCAATCTCAGGCTTCATTTCAATACATTGCACACATCTGAATTATGGTACTAAAATTTAGGTGGTTTTCCAAGCAAAATGAGTTTCCGTCATTTGACATCTCATACTAACATAAGTTTTCCTCAGAACTTTTAACTAGAACAGGACATCATGAAGGTGACTGATTCATGGATAAAATAGAGATGAACTATACATAATCCAAGGAATATATTGATTTAGCAATAAGAACTTGTGATAAAATGTTCTTGGACAAAATACACCAAAGTATTTGCATTATCTATTCTAGAGAGTATTATTGCACAAACAAGAAAGAGTAGAATGGAATGGCTATCAGTAATTAAAAAAACTATAAAATTGAACTTGGATGCAATTATTAGATCATTAAACAAGACATTATGCCTAGACATACACTAGGGGTGTAAAATGGATGGGTAGGGATATATTTGGGAAAGTCAATCAATGGGCCATTGGCCTCCGTACAGATTAAACTTGGCTCAAGATAGGCTGAGAAACAGATTATAACCAACCCGCCCAATTTAAAGGCATTTCTCAAACTGCATATGAAATGTCATTAGAAGCCAACATTTATCACTTAAAGAGGTGAAATGATGCAAAGCGAAGTCATGCAGTTCAGAAAAATCTGTGCTTCAAACAATGACTCAGAAATAATCCCCAACAAAAAGTAGTAGGCTCTTTGAATCTCAGCCGTGAAAAGTTGGATTAATATCAATATTATGGCAATTGGATGTTGAGATTTGTTATTTTAATTGTATTGATTTATATGTAGTACTAAATTCATACATATTTAGTATTTCTTAAATTTTCTACAACTGTGAGCTTTGCTTCTTAATTCTTGATTTCTGCTTCAAGCCCCAAGAACCATTGTCATTTTTTTCCCGCTTTCATTTTGGGGAACAGTGATTGTATGCTCTCTTACTGAGTGTTTGCCAGCTTTTCATTAATTTCTCTACAGATCATACAAAACAAAAAACTTTAGTTCATTTTTTCTTCTACCGGTTGACTGCAAAATTAATACTAAAACTTTTCTTCTCATTTGCGTAATCATATCAGCCATTGTTAAAATTCTTGCAAACATAAAGACCATATATAGAAACTAAACAACGTGAGATATATACAAGTTGCTAAAAATAAAAGATAATACATTTATTAAACAAAAATAAACATTTAGACTATAAAGAGTTATGAAATTTCCAGTTTGAGTTTTTTTTTATTCTCAAACAATCCAATTTGAAATGTTTGTTTAAAAATCCTTTTCTTAAAGATAAATTTTGTTCAACTTCCTAAAGAAAAAATGAATCTCATTGTACACATCATATTGTACAAAATTAAAGTAATATGAAGAATTATTTTACTCGACCATTTGGCAAATTACATGATAAAAACATGCAAAGCTCTTAAAATACTGGACATAGCATAGCTCTTGATTAAAAAGAAAATACTAGACAGAGCATAGTTCTATAGTCGTCTCTCCCTTTTCTCAGCCTGTTAGTACTATTAGTCTATTGTTGCATATGCACACTGTGCACACAATATTAACTATATTGTGGGTGTTATTTCTCATAGGTACATATCAGTAATACAGAGAACAATCACAATAACTAAAGTACACCCTGCAGAATTCTCAAGGATTGAATAAGGACTTGGAATAAGCATCTTTTTTATGGCATTGGTTGCCTTGGGTTTGTTGCTTCACACCCATGTTTCCCAATATGTTGTGAATCCTCTGCCAATTCTTGCTATTGATACCCAAAATTTAGAGTTTGTTAAGTGAAAAAGTTGGATATGATGTGGATTCTCTCAGATGGACCATATTCAATCCTATCATCGAGGATGAACCGACTTGTCAGCACACAAGTATGGCATATACAAATGAGTATCCATATCTTGTATTTCCTACCTCTAGCAAAATGTGGATTTCTACTAGTTGCCGAAATGCTGATTCTTATTACTCTAGTTCAAGAGACCTCTTCAGAAACTAGTCTTCCTACATAGATGTTTTACAAGATCTATAACTTGTATGACAGTTCACTAGTTTATCTTTAAAATAAAATTGCTGTTAAATGGAAAAAAAAAAAAAGAAAAAAAAAACTTCTCATCCTTTTAGACAAAAAAATGACAAAATGTTCAAATTATGGCTCTGCCTTGTACAATTTCATGGGTTGATTTGGGTTATTGACTCAGTCCAAGTTGACCCATTCACTACGCAGGTTGGTTCGGGCTTGTGCCAAAAATGACACATCATCAAAAATACCATTTGCCCCATCCGGTAAAATTTGGGTGGGCTACAGTTTTTCCGGTCGTGTTTGCCACTGCTAGTGTCATACAAAAATAAACCGATAAAAAAGTTAAGGTGGAAGAGGAGCTTATAAGTGAGGAATGTGTAGCAATAAAGAAGACAAATACATGATATATCCTAATAAGAGCAATGGAGGAGTAACCCATGGAAACAAGTATAGATCCTTGATTTTCCTATTCCAAATAGGCTTTCCTTAGTCCCTAATCAGTTGGGGAATGATTGCAGCAAACCGGCAGATATTCAGTATTCTGTATTCACTACCTATAACACCTTTCTGTTGTAGCTTCTCGATATTTATGATATTTTTGTTAATACGTTCGCTTTATTTCTGCTTAGTGTTTGCATTAATTTGCATCATAGCTCCGCTTCTTTGCCTTGGAAATTAATTTAGTGGTTTTCATCAATTACTACAAAATTACACCATGTCTAGCAAGTCCAAACTAAGCATTAAAATCACCAAATTAAACATTGAGCGCATAAATTCCAAAACTGAATCAGATGTTGTATATTGCCTCTAGCGTCTCCAAAAATTCATGTAAAATACAGGTGCAAGATATAGCAGCTTCTGGGAACAAGAACAATAAAGCAACCTGCTGTCAATACTTAAAATATGTATACTCGAGGTTTCTCTTTTAAGTTTTACCTTCATATATATATATGAACACCACAAAATAGAACAGTAACAACTAGTGCTAAGTCAAAACAAAATCTCCACATACTAGTAGATGCATCGAGCATATCTTTCAGCTTTAACAATGTATTGTTGTGCTTGTGAGGTTTAGCACAGGATGCAAAGCCTAAACCCCAAACAAGAGGTCCTAGCTTCAACATTCTCTAGCATATCTTTTGGGATGTCGGAACCAAAACAACTCTCAGACTGTCAACTATTAAGTGTAACTAAACAAAAGGAACTAGCCTAATAAGCAACTTAAAGAAAGTAGCTAAAACACATACCTGTGGATCAACTATCCAACCGTGATAAAGTGGAATATCCAAAAGATCAAATATTGCACATTCACGGGTGAACTCAAAGTCATCAATTCTGCCAAATAAGACATGAATCTTGTCAGAATCACAAACTGGAAAGATGCATGTCATTGCATCCTAAAGATATAGTAACCCATGTACTGGTAAGGTGAACAAAAGCAATCAAAAGGGATAGATTGTCTACCTCCTGAATTTTATATTTACATCAATACCAGTTGCAAGTCTAGGAAGCAAATCAATTGCATCAGCAATATTCTGCTGCTGATTTTCGATGTATCCAGCATCTTTGTCCTGGATAGCAACTTAAAATGCTCAGAATTACCTCAAATCCAGTAAAAATGAGACCACATTTGGCTGGATATATGGTAGAACACAAGACTACCCAAAACAGTACAAATGAAAGGAACAAAAAGCATGTCCATAAAGGCGATTTAATTACTTTGACATTACTGTTTGAATCTATCAGTCGCTCAGCTACGAGAGAAAGCAATTTCTCCTGTGAAACCTCAGGAATATCAGGACTCAAGCTCAAGTTGTTCTTCAACAGTAGTACATTGCCTGTCAAACATATAACAAAGATTCATATTAAATACACATACCGACCGTTAAATATAAGTCAAAGCATTAACAGAGATTTTCGAGCAAACTGATTAATGACATCACAATTATTAGAATTCCCAAAGTAGAAAGCTTTTCTTATTTCATTTCGCTTAAAACTCCTATGTTTCTTAAAAATAAGAACTCCTATATAATAAGGAGCTCTGCTAAATGTGCAACTACCTATTATGATAAGTGTTTTTTTCTCTCTCTTATCCATTCACAAAGTACCACAGACCTTGGAAGAGATATAAGTAGCTTATGTGTACTCATGGATGGCCTTGCCCGGCCAACATTTTTTGCTTCTTTTTCATAATTTCACTATTTTGCTTCTTTTGATGACCCACATTCTGATAGAGACCAACAGGCGGCAGCACCATTTTATTTTGCGTGACCATATCAATGGAGACCTCTAAAAACCTCTTTTTGAGTGGCTTTTTTCCGGCCTATTTTTTCTCTTCAAATATAGTTCTTTTGCTTCATACTATTGCCAAACATTCTTTAAGGAAAATAAAACCACGTTTGTTTTTGACAATTTTTCAATATAGGGTGACAAAATCCATGTGTCACTACTTAAACAACTCCAGTAATTTTTTGCCATTTCTAGTTTTCAAAATAAGAAACTCACGTTGTTTCACTATCTTTACTTTGTTGTTGCGTGTTGAAAGATAATACGATCATTAGCAACATATTGCACTACGATATTCTTAACAATTGTCATAATAATTAGATATAAGATTTAGAAAACTTCTCTTGTTGTTGTAAACCCAAACAACTAACTTTATATGTTTAAATCACCGATTTCAACTAGAGTTTATTCTCTCGCTTGTTTTACGATGGTAGTATCATGAGCAAACTTGCACGCATCTAGAATATTCCATCGGATACCTGCCACCTCCCACCAATACAAATGGATGGCCTAGTGTATTTGGCCTGATTTGGTATTTGAACCTAAGACCTCATGTTTCTCCTCTCACTCCATTGACCTTTACAAACATAACCTTGGATTCTTCTCTCACTTCTTTGATGTTATATCGTACAAAGCCTTTCTCATAAATGCAAGGAAAAACTACATATCATATACATACACTATTCCCAGCAGTAGACGAATAGCCCCCGGATAATGGGGTCATTTTTTTTAAATAATATTATAACCTTGTGAATTTGCTAGAGACTTGAAAAGCTTACATGATAACATCCACGGTGGCATACCTGATACCTCCATTAAAGTTGATGGGTTTCAAGGGAAAATCAAGAATATGCTTATCGTGAAAGAAAAGCCCAAGAATTATGGGAAAAAATGAGCTAACTGCTACATGCATTTCATAATCCAAGTCCAAGTCCAAGTCCAAGAGGCGAAAGTTGGGGCCACATGGAGCTCAAGAGAAGGGGCCCACATGGACCCTTATAGAAGCTCAAAGGAGTGCCCAACAAGGAGCTTGATTGAATGGTCAGAAGCGCCAAATTTCAAGCCCAAAAAGGCTGAAACTCACACCCGGAATAGGGGCTGAAAAGTCACACCCAAGACCATAAATTAGACGAGTGTTTTTGGTTCTACATTTGGCAACTTTTCCTTGCTATGTTAGGGAGGAAGTTTGTCATTATTTTACATGTTTTCCTAGTTTAAAGTTTTCTATTTTGATTTCAGCTTTATTATTTCCATAAAAGGAGGATCCGAATCCCATGCTATTTGGGATAAAGGTTTTCCCTATATATATATAAGGGTGAACTTTGTTGTTTTCATCAGAGAAGATTATTATGAATATTATTTGACTATGAATTTATCCTACAACCCTATAAGAACGATTCTTTAAAAGATAAGATTAATTATTAACTTGTATCGTTGCTTTTAATGAAAGTAAATTAAAGAATTAGTTTTATACTAATTAATAATTATTATTTTTTTGAAAGGTAATGTTTCTATTATATATATCAACAGGTATACTACTTCACAGTAGCCCCCCTAGCAAAACAATTACATCTGAAAATACTCTATCTGAGCTTTTTGTCACGGATACTCTAATACATCAAAGAGATCTTCTGCCTGACCTAATACTTCTTGTTTACACCAAAAATAATAAAGAGCTAAGCAATTCATTTTAAAAGTCTGCATGTTGCTTTTTTTGTCCTCAAAATACCTCTGATTCCTTTCTCTCCAAATGGTCCACCAGATGCAGGCTGGGACAATCTTCCATCTCTCTTCCTTAGTTGTAGCATTTCCCACATTAATCCAGCAACTGAGTAGTTGTTCAATATCTCTTGGTTTTACCCAATTGATTTTTCTGAGGCTACTAAAAATTCTCCATAACTGATCTACCCACCTACAATGTAAAAAGAGATGGTTGACTGTCTCAAGTTGTTCCTCACGCAGATAGCATCTTGAACTCATCTGAAATTTCCTCTCTTTCAAATTTTCTTGTGTCAAAACCACCTCCCTTGCCAGCAACCATGTAAAACAGTTTACCTTGTAAGGTATTCTTGTTTTCCAGATCATCTTCCAAGGCCAAGGCTTCAATCTTCTTCTTGAGTGATTGAGGCTGCTATAAGCAGCTTTTACACTAAACTTTTCTTTGTTACCAGGTTGCCAGATGACCCTATCTTCCTCTGCATTCATGTTGCTAAAGCCAGCCATTGTATTGTGAAAAGCTTCTATGTCTGCCATCTCCCAGTCATTTAAATTTCTCCTGAGATTCAGGTTCCATCCTTGACCTGTCCATAAATCAGAGACTGTGGCTCTGGGCTGTAAGCTCAAGCTGAACAGCTCTGGAAATATTTGTTTCAGGGGTCTCTGTGCAATCCATATGTCCTCCCAAAAGAGCACCTTCATTCCATTACGCACTTTGAATCTGATTCTAGACAACATTAGAGGCCAGAGGTTTCTCACTGATCTCCATAGTCCACATCCATAAAGGGTTGAAACCATCTTTGTCATCCAATTACTCTCCATTTCATATTTTGCTTTGACCACTTCCTTCCACAGCATGTTATCTCCTGTCATAAATTCCCAAAGCCATTTTAGCATAGGGCTTCTATTTTGTTTTTTCATGTTCCTTACCCCATTCCTCCTTCTTTCCTACTTATCAGAACTTCTTCCCATTTGATGACTCTTCCAATTGGTCAGCTTCACTCTTAATTATAGTAAGTCTGGCTCCTCTGGATAGATATTGACTCTTCCAATTGGTCAGCTTCTTTTCACACTTTACTATCACTCTACTCCATATCTCCTTGGACTTGCTCTTTGCACCCAAAGGCATGCCTAGGTACAAAGTAGGTAAGGTGTCAATTCTTCCACCTAAAGTCAAAGCTCGGTT
>JAPFFP010000103.1:21086873-21112025 GCA_026153255.1 Solanum medicagineum | reverse complement strand
GGAAAAAAGCAGTGTTTCTGTCACCCTGTTTCAGCCATAGTGCTCTGGACCTTTGTCTCCAGGCAGTTTCTTCTTTTGGCAATATCTTCAAACTCCATGTTAAGAGTTAATCTGGAAGCAATCTCTCCAAGATCTAACTCCCTCTATTCCTGTATCACCTCTAGCTCAGCTAACTGATTCAACACGTGTTGCTTTTGCATCCCCAGGTTCCCTTGTGAAGTCTTGCTCCATTCCTTGACTTTGTCTTTTAGGGCTTTGAGTTTTGCAGCCAATACAAAGCCTGGTTTTCCCCTGATATTGAAAGAGTTCCACCAATCTCTGACTTTGTCATAAAAGCCCTCTACATCTAGCCAACAATTTTCAAATTTAAAGTAAGATTTAGTGCTTTCCCATACACCTCATTGCAACATAATAGGGCAATGATTCGATGGGATCTAGATCACCTTTTGATACAAGTTCTTAAATTGACTCTATAAGCATTATAACTAGGCTTAATCTGTTAAATTTGAACACTAAATCAATTGGGTTCTTAGCACTTAATCATGAAATTTGGATATTTTATTCTCAAATTTTGCATATCTATAAATTCTGCCTTTTTAACCTTTTCATATTTTCGTGTCCACATTATTTTCTTGTTTTTTTCAAGTAACCAGATTCTTATCCTTCTGCCGACAGGGCACTATAAACCTGCCTGCTCAATCAAAGTTTTCTTTATTCTCATAATTTTAGTACACTTTCCTCTTAGTGGTGACAATTCCCAATCCCACAACATCACACCTCCTTTCAGTATCATTCTGGCAGTTTTGGTACCAATCAACAACCTAGGGAACAACAACAATAACATGTGTAATCTGGGGAGGGTAGAGTAGTTTTGTACGCAAACCTTACCCCTACCTTGTGAGGGTTAGGGAGGTTGTTTCCGACGGAGCAACAACCTAGGGAATGAACAGATAGTAGAAGGCCTATCTGAGATGCAACACTCATCAGCAACCTGGTTGCGGGTTACCTAGTTGTCACTAATTGAAACCTAGTGTACAATAGTTTTCTCAATTTCTTTACAAACAACCCTTTGAAGCCATTGTGGATTCCTCCTCCCCCAGTATTTAATACAGTAGCTCAAACAGACACAACAGATGGCTCAAAAGCCGTAGGAGAACTTGAAGAAGGCTCATGGAAGAATAAAACTTTATGCATTAACACAGAGAAAATGAGAGGGAGTTTGTAGCTATAGATCAGGTACTGTGAAATAGCAATAAAGAATGACAGATCTGTTGCCTGAACTTCAACTGCCTCTACAGCTAAGATACATCATCTGTTTGTGTGTTGCAGTTAATAAAGAAGGTCGGAGCCCATGTTACACCTTCAATTGGACCATCAACCCTTGTTGAGGATGGACAATCAGTGACTGAACCTACGGCTAACTTTTACAAAAGCATGGCGAAGAGGAAAAGTTTTGCATTGACAGAAATTCTAGTACAATGCACCAATCTCTTATTAATTGCTATAAGAAACTAATTGGGGACCTAAGGTTTATAAGGCCGTATTCCCCGAGCTTTGATTGTTTGAAGGGGAATGGATGCAACATGCTAAGTTGGGCGGGACTCTTCACTTTCAATGTTGCACACGTGTCGGAATCTCCAAAAATTACACTATTTTTTGAGAATCCGATACGCAACTGTTGACACTTTTTAAGAGTCCAAGCAACACAGGCAACATGCAAAGATTGTACCTTGAGGTTTAGGTGAGATTGTAACCATTGGATCACTGAAGCCATTGCCAAATGTTTTCATACTTACAATTATATTCATTTATACTATTTACAGTTTAGTCCCTCTGTCAGAAGCAGTATTGTCAAACGGGTAATTAGAACACCTTAAAGTGAGGCTCAAAACACATTGATTGCTTCATCTTGCTTAATTAAGGTGCTGTTCAATATGGTCATCAAGGCTCCAAGACTTACTTTTCCTTACGAATGAGCATCCCTAAAGAGGCGACACTAAACACCGGAGATTTCACTTTATCGTATAATTTTCAATTTCTTTGTCCATGTCTTTGTTACTCATGCTTATAATTATTAGTCTTGAACTAAACGTATAAAGTTTTTATATGTTTTTTTTTTTCCATTTGCGCCTTTTCTCATTATAGACCACATTTTATTTTTGATTTGAGCTTAAATCCAAAACGAACCTTAAACCTTTATATGTTTTCTCCATTTGCGCCTTTTCTCATTGAAGCCCATTTTATTGGCACTTTACGCTTAAAGAAATTTCCAATTTCTTTGTCTATATATTTGCTACTCATGCTTATAATTATTAGTCTTGGATTATATACGTATATAATTTTTCTCTATTTGCACCTTTTCTCAGTAATGCCCACGTAATATTTGTGCTTTGTGTTTAAAGCCCCAATGGACCTTTTATATGCTTTCTCCATTTACGCATTTTTCTATTAAAGCCCATCTTTTATTTGCACGTTACTAACGGACCTTGAACCTTTTATATGTTTTCTCCATTTGTGCATTTTCTCATTAAAGTCCATTTTATTTACGCTTTACGCTTTACACTTAAAGCTCCAACAGACCTTAGAGCTTCTTTTCCTTTTCGTTCTTCATAACACTGGTCCGAAGTTGGTTATAACTAATCACGTGCCAGCCGATTCCCCTAGTATCGAATCTCTATAGATTCTTACAATCAAGTAGTGTGAATGAGAAGAGTTTCTGATTTTTTTTCTAAGTTTATTTCCTTTTCTTTCTGAGTTCTCTTCATTTTCATTTGCATCTTTTGATCTCGGTTCTGATTTTTTCTAAGTTTATCTCCTTTTCTTTCTGAATTCTCTTCATATTCATTTGCATCTTTTGATCTCTGTTACAAACCAGAGCAGCACAAGCTACGATTCTGATTCAGTAAGCATCACAACAAGAAGATACAGACTGCTATCCTAAAAGGCCATATCCAGGTTTCGGCTTATAGTCAAATGATAATTCAAAAAACTGTACTGCCACAATTCTATTTAACTCGTTTATACCTTATTTATGCCTAATGGGGTTCTCTAAAACTAGACTTCTGGCAAATTCCACCATAAGAAAACTCAAACTCAATTTACGTCCTGTCTTTCACAACTCCATGTAAAAATAGAACAAGAACAGGATCTTCATCAAAACAAGTAACGAAAACATCATGACTCATATGTATCAATCTCAAATTACACAGTTAATTAAACCCTAAGAACAGGAAAAAAAAGAAGAGAAAAAAGGGGTTTACAGATAGCGAGAAGTGGACAAGGTCCATTGTCGTTCTGGAGAATGATAGGTGTTGTTCGACCTAGGAATTGAATAACCTTGGTCTTGTGAACCATTTCTTTGGCTTCAGGCTCCTCCGGCTTCCGTTCTTCCGATTGAGAAATGGGTATTGAAGAATCCATCTTCTCGATTCAAATTCGATTCCTTCAAATACCCAATTCGATTGAATTCCTTCAACAAATTTCAACAGAAAATCTAACAGTTGCTTACCAATTGTACGTTGTGAAGCTTTCAGAGTACAAACATCGAGGATATACACACAGAGAGATTATGGAAATGGAAACGATAGAATCAAAGGGAAATGGAATTCATCGAATAAGAAAATATTTCTCCTGCTACTTCATTACATTTTCCCTTTTTTCTAGGGTTGATGTAGCCACTTGATTGAAGTGTAAGGACTTGTTGATAATTATTATTCGAACAGCTATGAAACTTACGAAGAGGAGGTGAATTGAAATTTTATCGTACTAATATAAGTTTAGTCGAATTGAGACACACATTATGTTTTTGGTTCGAATAACTGTTGTGATGTCACCGGATTATAAGGGTTTCTTTTAGGGCTTTTAAGTGAATTTTAGAGTACGAAATATTTTGACTCTAACTCTATTTAATTCTAGATAAAATGTACACGTCTTTGCCTATATAACCTACACAATTCTCTTCTTTCTCGCTTTTTTTATTACAACTGCAAATTTTAAAGAATTATAAGATATTATGAAATATGACCCAAAAAAAAAAAAGGACAGAGTATAAATTCAAGTGAGGTGCATGATTTGTTTTATTGATAAGGTGAGCTTTCATAGATGTATAATGATGTGAGACTGCTTCTGACCTAAAAAATGTACAGATATTTCTTTCAATCAAGAACTTGTAATGACTTTTTGATCGAGTATGATTAACTATGCATGTTCATGTCAGATATCTGTGTGCATCATGATTCTTTCACTCTTGACATGCATGAGTTATGAAAAAATTTATGTATCGATTTATGCAAAATAAAAAGTGAAATAGCTAATACATGAATTAATGAATAATAGATTTTGCCATATCTAATTAATCTCTGATTTACTAATACTTTTATAACTTTAACCAACTATAATAGCGACCCTTGGTGTTATTTTTGGTCCTAGGATAGATAAAATTTGTTGAGAGCTTCCTAATGTTTCTAGTTAATCTCTCTTTTCACAATTTTTGTAAATCAAATGATTAGAGTTTATTAAATATTTTGGAAACAAAAGTGATAACTTGTAGCAAATTTAGAGGACAAAAATTCCTTAATAGTACATTTGAAAGAACATTTTGAATCTTTCCACAAACATCATGGACCATTTTATCATTTTGTAATCAAGTTATTTTTATTTTGAAGTTTAACCAAAAAAGGTGTTCTTCTATAGCTTTTTGTTTTTTGGTACTAAAAGGGAAATGACCTTTATTTTATAGTATATAACAAATAATTTAATATCCAAATCAAAGAAATTTATATTTCTATTATCTCTAATATTCTAATTTCGATCTAACTTAACTTTCCTTATTAGTACTTCTTCTAGACATTTTTACTTGTTACTGTTTTGTTTTTTGAGGTCAACTTGACTAAATTTTAAAGATAAATTGAAGTAGTTAAATTTAATATTTGAAATCTAAATTTAAATGGTTAAAAACTATACGAAAAATATTATAAGTCGTAATCCTTCTTATATTAATATGATAAAAAATTACATCTTAAAATATTTGTCAAAATTCATATAGTTTAACCTCCATAAGTGAAATAGTGTCAAATAAAAGTAAACAAATGAAATATTTTAACGTCACAAACTTCCAAAACAATTAATGTTGTTTTGTGTGTCTTTTTTTTTTCTTTTTTAGTTTTTTCATGAATTAATGTTGATGACAAAGAAATAAAAGAATAATGGTAATATTTATGATTTATCTATCTCAAGTTAAAATAATCAAATTAAATGGCAAGTGGAAATAATACTTAATGCACAAGTAATTAAAATAGTCTTCTATAGCTTTTTGGTTAGTCAAACCATTTGAGAAATTTTGTGGTAGGACAAATGTGAAATTGAGCAAATTAATATATATACTAAGAAGTTATAATTGAAACCTAATAAATTGTAGAATCTTGAATTATTAATTTTATGCCAATATGTAATTAGTTTTTGCCACTTGGGTGATAAGGTTTTTAGTTCTTGTAGTCTTAATTAAGTGAATAACGTATGTTATTAAATTGTTTCATCGTGTACTAATAATTAACTAAAATAATGAACCAATGTAATCAAGGTAATCTTAATTAGGTGAATAATGTAATTAAAATGTTCCCTCGTGTACTAATTAAAAAAAAAAAGGAAAGAACTTATAGATATAAAATATTTATATCAAGTCAATAAATATATAATTGTGCATAAACAAACTTTCATATAAGAGGTCACACATGTGCAATGAAGCTAATAAATTACTGTTCCGAATAAATTTTAAAGTAATAGAAAATAAAATGCAATCATAAATAAGAAGGAAGAAACATAAGTTTATTAATAAATAATATGAGTATAAATTTATTTTTGCCTTGATTCTCTTTTTCTAAAATGTCTCCATGTACGAGGGGACGTATTTGTTGAATGTATGATGTTTTTTACCTCCTGCAGTCATAATAGAATTTATGGGATATTTGAGATGCTATGACTTGAAATATTTGAGATGTCTCGTTAAGAGAACGTAATGCCCTTTATATAAGTATAAGTTGGGGTTTAAAATAGAGTAACCTCTAATTGGAATTGAATACGTCTATCTAGTAGAGTTTCATAATCTTGAATCATTAATTGTTATGCCTATGTAATCAAGATCTATTCTAAACGTTTTTTCGTGTTCCAATTAAAGAAAAAGAACAACCTATTGATATATAAAATATTTATATCAAATCAATAAATATATAGTTATGTGTAAGCAACCTTCAAATATAATAGGTCACGCACAGTAAAATAACTAACTCTATAAATTGTAGAATTTTGAATTATTACACCAATATGTAATTAGAATATTGGTTATAAGGTTTCTAATTTGAGTAATCTTAACAAAGTGAATAATATTACTAAAACATCTTGGTCATGCGCTAGTCAAAAGTAAATTCTATTCATATGATTTGTTTAATATAAAGTAAATTCTACCACATGATATGTTTAATATTAAATCAATGATTATTTGTGGACAATTTTATTACTTAATTAAAGTAAACTAATTGATTTTGTAATACTTATCAACTAATGAAAATGATATTTCTTGACTTTATGCAACTATATGTTGAGCTCATATGTCATCTTTGAAGTATTCATTTAGAACACCAAATATGAGAAAGTATGATTTTTTTTAGGGTAAATAATGTAACCAGGCAAACATATAGTATATATTTATATTATATTATTATAATTTGAAAAAAGTTATAATTTATATCATAATTAGGGTTTTGTTACTTTTTTAGCTCTCTTCTCTCTCTGTCTCTCTCTCTCTTTTCAATCTCTTATTAGATATACAAATACATATGTGTATACACCAGTTGCTTTATATACAATTATTTAACATATATACATTATACATATACAATTCGCCTCTCTTCCTCCTCCCCCAATCTCGCTTGCCAGATATACAAATACATATGTATATTAGTTACATATATACAATTATTTTTGTAGATATACACATACAAATTGACAAATATACATATACAATTCGTCTTTCTCCACTATTTGTCCTCTCTTGCTCGCCTCTCTCCTTCCTCTCTCGATCTCGCTTACCTCTCTTATAATATGCAACTACAAATTATAATTTTGACAAACTATAATTACTTCGTCTTATTATGTTTTAAATGTTCTTCCTCTTGATCGGAATATAAATAGCAATTTACTTAACTTTAAGGTGGGTGGTGGGACATGGATTAAATTTGCAGGATCCTTTAAGGATTTCATAAATTAGATAATGAATACTTTTTTTTTTCAACGACGGCAGACATTGATTAGAAAGTTACATTATAAAAATGGAATAATGATTAACAAAAAGGACCAAAAACAAAAGTAAAGGTACTTAGTAATTGCTAATAAAAAACCATAATTATTTTAATTTTGTTTCATGGTAGATACCAATTGGACGGTGCTCAATATATAAAGTCTTCATTAGAACCCTACTTTCCAATACATGACACCAACTAATCCAACTTTAATCCAATTAAATTAGCAGTTGGTATTTCAAACTGTTTTTATTTCAACTAATCGTGAGATTTATTTCTAGGATATGATCGTTTTCATTTTCAGAAACTCAAAATATCTAATTTAAAATGAAGGATTGAATCTCAATCATCTCACCGCAACTCATGTTAATCCAAACTAACTGTTTCATTAGATAATAAAATATGCCTCGGCAGAAAAATTCTTTGCTTAATTTCTTTTATAGAATAGGATGTTGGAATTATTACTCTCAATTTATATAAACATGGTATAAAAATATATATGTAAAATTTGACCTATAGTTTTGCATAAATATTATTAAAAGAATTAAATTGAACCCATTTAAATAAGGGTAACTTACAAAAATTAATCTCGCTAGTTTAGAAGCTAGTTATTTAGATACATGCTAGTTTAAAATATTACAAATCTTGACAAATTTTGATTTCGCATACATGAATCTGATGCGTCCAGATTCACATATCAGAGAGTCAAAATATGTGAAGAAATGTAATATTGCAAACTAACGTAAATCTAATTATTTAGCTCCTCAAAATAGAGGAATTTACATAAGTTGCCCTATTTATTTTGTTTTCCCCTAACTCATTTGTGACCTACTTATATTTGATTTGATCCGTCTGATTGCCACTCCTAATTAATCCTATCCCGAGAAATGGGCCAAAAGAAAGAGACTCAACTTTAAAGGTTGCTTGAGACACAGCCCAAATAATGGCCCAATCCAGGGCTATACTGCAGGCCCAAAAGAATCAAATTTGTGGCCCATTTCCTAGTATTTAACTTTTAGTCTAGTCTTTAAAGAATTATTTATAGTTTGTTAGATTTGACAAACTTAATAATGTTCCTCTTCCTCCTCCATCTTCTTGGGAGGTTTAAAGTTTTGAACTGTCAAAACATAATTTTTAGGTTTGGAAGTTCTAATCAAATTTGGGCAAGTTTTGGAAAGCCAAAAGAATTAAGAAAAACTTTCACTTTATTTGAAAAGCAACTTTTTTTTGACAATTAAACTAACATTTTATTATCAAAGTAGCAGATCAGTATATAAATAAAATGTGTTGTGATGGTATAGCATTCTCACAGCAACAAACCAGACAACTAGGCATGAAACCTATGTGCTATTGGTAATCTGTGGCTAGAAACTAGCGCTATTTTTAATCTTCTTACAAGTTTCTTCTTGAGTGAACATCTGTAGAATGTCCTGCACAATTTTTCAAACCACCATCTTAAGTTCACAACGTTTGCCTTGAAATATATTTTGATTTCTCTTTATCCACACTTTGGTACATTACTACAGCAATGATCATCCTAAATATGATTGTTGTTAGACCATTTCTATTGGCATTAGTGCATGTCAAGCTTAGTTCATTCCTCCAATTCATGGGCACTCTATTGATACCTTGCCATTGGAGTAGCCTAGACCAGATTTCACAAGAGTACTCACGGCTGAAGAAAATATGATCAATGGTCTTATTCTTTTTGTTACGTAACGCACAATGTTGCTCATCAACTACACCACATTGTAGCAACCTGTCTTTTGTCTGTAGTCTTCTAAGAGCAACCAATCCAAGGATAAAAATCCATTTTGATGGGTCTGGATTATTGCAAGTAATTCTACTCCACTATACTTTTTGAAATGCACCCTTTAGTAAGACGTACATCTTCCTAATGGAAAACCTATGCATGTTTGACAAATTATTCTCTTGTAAATTAATATCCTGTAAGCACATTCAAAAGTGTCTTATTAGATTATAAACGTTATTTTCAAATAAAATGTCTTATCACTTTTAGGGAAAAAAGAGATTTCGAGAAGTAGTAGAAGTACGCATAGATTTGGCCAATTTCAAATTATGCTTTAATAATAACAAAAGTGTTTTTGTTAAAATTGATTATTTAAATCAAAACTGTTATTATTCAAAAATATTTTTTTGAAAAATAGTTTTGACAAACAGCATGCCTAATATAATCCTATTAGCGGGATCTAGTAAAAAAGGATTTTTTTAAATTAGTAAATTTCGAAAGCTTGGCCAAACAAATTATTAATTTAAATGAAGTAGTCACTTATTTTTGTGTTACATTTTCAGCAACATATCAATCAAAAAATTACTTCTAGTAAGTATCAACAACACTATATTTTATGATCAAATTTTTTTAAGACCATAAAACTGATGAGCTATAACTATTACGAGTAACCTTTTTAATTATTGAAAAATATAAAAATTAAAATTTGACATATCAAAAAATTAGTCCTATAATAATGTCATATAGGACATCACAAATTTGATAAAATTGGACAATACCACAACTAAGATATCAATGTTTTGAATCATGGATTTTGGGAGATAAATACAACAATTACACAACACCAACTTATGCAAATTGATATTTCACTAATAGAGACTACACAAACTCACACTTGGACAAGAATTAAATAAGAGACCACCACACCATACTTTAATTATAAAGGTGCATCTAATAGTGTCATACAATGACTCATAGAATTTTGATGTGCACACGTTAGACAACATATCAGTTGGTTTGATTCGATTTTAAAGATTTATTGTTTCGATTTACAGTTTATCGATTTATATATATGCTAATCATTATAGAATCATTAAGATATTGACTTATCGGTTATTAATTGTTACCAGTTAAATTATCGATTTAACCGTTAAAATTTGAGATAGAATTTTCTTTATTGAAAATTGCTTAGAAACAAGGTGACAAACTAAATAAACCCTACACATGGATTGACATATTGCATTTTGGTCAAAACCAAACACTGTCACTTGTATAATAACTCGGGGTTTGAAATGATAAAAAATAAAAGTATGTAATTGTCAAAGACTTTATATACCTAATGGTACAAATAGAATTATTTAATTTATTATCGAGTTATCAGTTAATCTATTAAGAAAAATCTAAAATCGTTAAGAACAAATAACCCAATAATTAAAAAAATTTAAACTATTGTCGAAACTGCCAAACCAATAATCCATTATCGATAAATCAATAATTTTAATTCGGTTTTAAACAGCCCTAGCACACATATATTTAAGTAACTTTAGAAAAAAAACAAGCATAAATTTATATCGTCTTGAAATAAAGCAAGAGTTCACGTAAATCCACATTTTTTTTAGTTTTTACCTAAATAAGTAGCTAGAGAAAGCGTTTTTTCCCTAAATGAATTCTATGTGATGCAGGTGAATACCATATGATCAAGAAGATGAAAGGTATACCTAATAGTCATTGTACTATATGGCTCATTGAACTTTGATGCGCATACGGTAGAGGAAATTAAAGAAACATGAATTTACGTGAATTCATACCTCTTCACCTGTATAAATCGTTGAATGAAGTGTTTTTTTCTTTAATGAATTTTATACGAAGAAAAATTAAATTGATTCAATTAGAAAATATCAAATATTAGATGATAATTCTAAAAAAGGTTTGCAACATTGAAGATGAAGATGAAAATGAAAGGTAGGAAATGTAGCATTTAACTTTTAGCACTTAAGAAGGTAATGTATTGTAAGAAAAGTATTTTGCTGTTAAAAGCAGGAACAAGAGTTCATGGGCTTGCTGAGAAGCAGCTGTCGGACATTTAGCCATGGGGCCCAAATGACAACTATTTAAACTAGTTATGCAAACTTAAAGCCCACCAATCTATTTAACTTTTTTTATTCTCGTTTCGTGCAAGACGTTAGGATCACTATTATATATTTTTTTTATTGATATATAATATTATAATTGAATCATATAAGATTTAACTTAATTATATGTGATACTTTATATTATATTGTGATACCTTATCGTTATTATATAGGAATATGCTCTTTTTTTAAGAAATAAAATAAGAAACAATTAAAGCTCCATTAATATATTGATACACTATTGGTATCATATAGAATTGGGCTTTTTTAAAAAAAATGAATAAGAAACAATTATGAGGGAGTTGTCAAAATTACAATCTTATTTATTAAACTCAAAACTCTAGTGGTATCTATACACTCTGATGGTATCTAACAGTTTCTTTCTCTTTGAAACCATCAGAGTATATTATACTCTGATGGTATCAATTAGTTTCACTGAAGCACTACTTCTTCCTTCTTAATACAATCAATACACACACACACACACACACACTCGTGGTATTAAACATGCGAGAATAGTTAAAAATATGGAACATGAAAATAAGGGGATAGCCGCTTATAAATAATTTTCCTTTTTGGATTACAAGCGTCATTTCCTCAAAAATTAATATCAACTTCTTTTTTTTTAAAAAAAACGTGTAATTAAATGATAAAAATTATAACTTGACTTTGTAATTCTGATAAAATATATGATGTGATTGATCTACCTCTAAAAGTCTATTTAGTTAAAAGAATTTCTTGTTAATATTAGAGCATTAATTTGTGTTTGATCGGAAGTTTCAAAATTGTTTTGGAAGAGAACTATTTTTCTCAACTTCTAAAAATAATACATCCAATATAATTTTACAAATAAATTAAAATGTAAGATGTACACAGATTTTATTTTATTTTAAGAGACAAAATATTATATGATATACCCTTAACCTAAAAAAATATATATGAATCTTTTGTTAGTATCACTAACAACTTAATCAAAAATGGCAATAGGGAAGTAACCTGTAATAATTGATATCTTTGTATTTTCAATTTATTAACAATTTAAATTCTATTTACATATATTAAATGCATGTGATGGCAAAAAAGATAAAGACTTCTAATTGTTTGGACTTTTTGCATTCTTTATTTAAATGAATAAAAGCATGCAAAAATTAATTGTTAAATAGACACAAAGAACCATATTAGCCACCAATTTATGCCGACGTGATAGCCCAATTAAACTAATATACATGAAAATTATTTAAATGGCAATATACTGTACATTGAGCAGTAAATAAATTATAATGGGAGAAAATAAAATTAAGGCTATTATGTGTTTTATGCCTATAATTAAATTATTTCATGTTGAATTTAATGGAAAATAATTTTGTTATGTGCGATATAAAATTATACTCGTATGACTTATATCGAAAGAGAAAAACTCAATTTGAATGTAATAAAAGAATATAATATTGATTTGCCAAGGTAATAAGTAGACGCAATATATAGACAGCAAATTTTATTTAAATATTTGAACTATATCATACTCTAATTGAGTATCCGAACACATGATAGTATACTCTTATCAACATTTTTAGTTCAAGCATTGTTTACATAAATAGGAAAATATATCACCTCTTTTAGTTATACGTATTAATCTCAATGACTCGTAAAATTTCAGGCATATTTTACTTGAGGTCACTACAAAAATGATATACCAGTGTAATCTAACAAGATGGAGTTTGAAAAGAGTATTTGCATTTAGATCTTATCCCCTACCATGGTGATCGAAAAATTATTTCAAATTAAAGTTGATATATATAATTAAAGAACAAATATATATATGCAGAACCTATCTCTATCAAAAATACTTTTCAAAATTTAAGCTAAAGATATCTAATTATGACTCTTTATTATATGTTTAAATGTGCAATTAAAAAAGCCATATTTTGCATGCCTAAATTAATTTGACTAACAAGTGGAAAAAGATCCCTAGCTAGTGCTATTAAGTTGGTCCATTGTTGTTATGGTGGTGAATAGGGATTCCTACATATTTTTTGTGGCTTTTATTTTTTAATTTTAAATTTTGCATAGTATATTTTAGATCATAAAATTTAATAAATTTTAATATTTATTTTTTAAAATTTTATGCTAAGTCAAAACAGAACTAATTCATAACGAAGGGTGAATTTTTTTTCCACATGAGAAAGTAGGGGTAGTACTACATTATATATCGACGGAAATTATATCTCTCCGTCTCATTTTATTGTGTGGGAATTTATTTAAATTAGGACCAACTGAAATAAGTTAAGTATATAATAAATGTGAAAAAAGGTTAGTATAGTAATACCAGCAAAACACGCCAACACAGAAGGACGAGCCACGTGAACTAGCGTGGTCGAATCCTACGTGGCGTCTTATGAGTGGCTAGCCACATAGGAACCCTTCGTACGGACCGATGTTGACGTTTTTAAAAAGGGAAAAAGACTTGTACGGACAAACATAAATTTTCAAATCCTGGTATGGAATTATCAAATAAAAATAGGCATATCGTGTGTTTAATGTTGTCCATACATGAAAATAGTGTCCCTCGATTTATTATACTATAAATATATTTTTAATTATATTTGTCCAATCAAGAAAATTAAAAGAGCGGTTTCATAAATTTCTTTTCCAGAAAAATGAGTTTGAATTTTTGGCACCTCCAAAGTCCGTGAGTTAATATCTATGAAAAATTAAAAAATCATCTAATTTTTCTTCTGAAGCACCATTTAATGGCACTAGGCCTACTGAACTTCTAACGGGCTCGTCACAGATGGTTCTGTAAACTTTTTCGAGAAAAATGGTCAAATTTATACTTAATCATTAATTTACTCTTATCATTAATTATAAAATTTTCGTATTGCATTTTTCAACACATTGTAATTATTATATCTAAAGGATAATTTGGTAAAATCACATCTATTATTTATTGCTTCTTAATTTCTGTATCAAGTCGACAACTATTAATAGACAATGAGCTTACGTACTACTATTAGGTATTTCCCTTTCCTCACGTTTCAAAATTTTTATCATAATTTTAAAAATAATTATTATCATTTTAAAAGTTCAAGTAAAATCTATTATTATTATTTTTTTAATTGTACTTGCAATAATTATTGTTCTTTACCTTAATTATAAGTAATACATACATACATAAATGGTGCAATATTTTTTAAAAAATAACTTCACAAATATTATGGTACTCCCTTTGAACCATTTTACTTATTTTTATTTCACCATGAGAATCTCTCCCCACATATATTAGAGTAGGGATATATAAAGGTGGGGGAAAACTATTAGAGTGAAATAAAGGAAGTAATTAACTAGCTAGTACCATTATTGGATAATAATTTATTTAGTTTTCACTCTAGCAATGAAAAAAAAAGATTTGTTATTATTATTAGTAAATAGCAAGTCCAATGCATTTAAAAAAAAAAAACTAAATCTTGATATTATAAACTAATTATGGAAAGTAAGAAGTTGATAATTCACTTAAATAAATAGATACATACATCTTACATGATAAAATATAAATTAATTCAACTGTATCTCACGTGAATTATTACGTTGGACAAATATATTTACTTATTTAACTTTATGCAAATTAAAATGTATACTTGCACAGACCTAAAATTAAAAAAACATAAATGTCAATTAAAAAGTCTGATTAAAATACATGTATTTATATCTTATGTTAAAAACTATTTTGTAAAGTACTTCATCTGTCTCGTATTAATTGAATTTATGAGGCATTACACACATATTAAGAAAAACATTCGAAGATAAAATTTACATAATTCTTTTCACTATTGCCATTTGTGAAATCATAAATATGCAGAGAAGGAGTACCGATGCTCCTGTTAGGAGGTGCGAGAGGTTGGTTTTAGGAGCTACACGGAGGGTTAGAGGTAGACCGAACAAGTACTGGGGGGAGGTGATCAGACATGATATGAAGGAACTTGATCTCACTGAGGACATGACCCTAGATACAAAGAAGTGGAGGTCGCGAATTAGAGTAGTAGGCTAATTGGTTGGTAGGGTTAGGTGGTTATCTAGTCATGTGGTATAGTAGAGTAGAGGAGTAATAATGTTTTATAACATGTGTTGTCATTATTTGTTGTTTATGTGTTAATTGTATCATATTTACGTATTGTCATGTGCTTTTAGTTATTAGTCGTTTTTTACTGTTCCCTTTCTTTTACTTTTTGTCATATCTAGTTTATTCTACTTATGGGTTTTTGAGACGATGGTTCGCAGGAAACAACCTCTCTACTTCTATGAGGCAGTGGTAAGGTCTGCGTATATTCTACCCTCCCCAGACCCCACTTGTGAGATTTCATTGGGTATATTGTTGTTGTAATTATCTCAAAGAAAATATAAAACTTCAATAAATGAAAGGGCAAATATAAAAAAAGTTTCAAATATTATTTTTGAACTTTAAACAATTCATCTATTTTTTTGAATATTAAAAAAAGTCTTAAAAATTCAATTAATTTGAGACAAAAGGAGCACAATGATGTATGCAAATAATTATTTCTAACTGGCAGGGTACCTTTCGTAATTACTTGGCAGTTGGCACCAACAATTCAGATATTAATTGACCGCCGATGAATTTCCAAAATAATAAATACTACTCTTAATTCCTTTCCATAATAATTAGCATATTTTATTTTTGAGATTCAATTTAATCATATTAATTTTTTGAGTTAAATTAAATTAAATTAATTAAAATTTTAAAATTAGAATACAATAATATACCTAGCAAAATTTCACAAGTGAAGTCTGGAGAGAGTAAAATGTACGCAGATCTTCCTACTACCTTATAGAGGTAGAGAGGTTGTTCCGAAAAGCTTCCATCTCAAAAATCAAGCCCCATAAGTAGAAGATACTAGATATGGAAAAAAGGAAAAGAAGAGAAAAAAAGAAAAATAACTAATAATGAAAAACAAATGATAACATGTAAATACGACAAAAGTAACAAATACGACATGAATAATAAAAACACACTAAACCTACTAACCTACTATATTACAAGACCAAACATCAACCTACCCCTACTAGTCTATTATCCTTCTACCCTAATACGCGACCTCCACTGTTTTCTATCTAAGGTCATGTCCTTGGTGAGATAAAGTTTCGACATATCTTGTCTGATCAATTTCTCTCAATACTTTTTCGATCTACCTCTACCCTTCCATGTAACCTCTAAATTCAACCTTTCGCACCTCCTACCACGATCATCAGAACTTCATAATATTTATATCAGTATAGTTAAAAAATATTTTAACAAGTATTATGGGATGGAAGGAGGATTGAATATTTAACTCGTAGATTCTAGTTCAAACCTTTTTTATTTTAATTCTGATATTTCACATATTATTTATTTATTTAAAATAAAAGAGGAATCTTGAATTGTTCTTTCCCAAATATCTCAACTTCCATTATTTGAGGTAAACTTTCATTTGGCACATTATTTTAACGTGATAAATTCTCACTGATAATGACTTCTATGGCAACTTCTGAAAAAGAGATATATTCTGAATATCGTACGTATATTATGCAACAAACTATTTTTTTTAATTTTTAAAAAAGAATAAAAAGATGTCATAATTATGAAGCAGCATTTCATATTTTAGAATTAAAAACTGCTGTGTAATAAATATATTTGCACTTATAAACTGCACTAAATTTATTATTATTAATATTGTTGACTCTTCTTCAAATAAACAAAGAAAACAAATGAAATGTAAAAGGGGAAAAAATAAATCAAATTTCGTTTAAAGTGTGAATGATATTTATTTGGGAATCGAAATAAACGCAATTAAGTTTAACTTTTTATAGCTGGCCTACTAGATTAGATATGTTGTTATTATTAGGTTTATAAGAATTTTTTTAGTCCAATTATCTAAAAAATAATTACAAATAATAGTTCATAATAACTAATAACAAATAAGTGAAAATAATGGCGAGTTACTTATTATAGCAAGTTTTTTTTTCTTTTCTTTTTTTTCGTATTTTCTTAATTTTAATATATAAAGGAGAGAGGAAGAAGAAACTGTGAATGGAACAAGCAGCAATGGACCTAGCTTTTAAGATATGAGTTTACGCGAATTTATTATTATTTTTTTGTTCAAACTCTTTATAAAATATTAAAAATTAATTCATTAAATATTAATAAATATTTGTTTATAAACTCACTATTTATTGCATATTAACTTGAGGTCAGTATTAGGAACCTATATACATACTTCAATCTTGAATTATAAAGTGAAAAATTGAAATATCATCAACAAGGATTAATATACAATATATATTGATTATGCGTTCAGATGAATTCAATAACTATTACCCTAATTGTATATATATGTTAGGAATGTTTACAAATATTTAGTTGTGAATTCAACTATTATTATATATATGAATTTTATAGCATTGTAAGAACTATTTTATAGTCTTAAATATGTTTAACTTATCAACATGCTTTTTAATTTTTGTGTTACTAAACATACCATAGGAAAGTTGGAACTAAAGAATTGCTCGGAAAAAAAAGAAGTCTTTTTTAAATACATTAAATAAAAACAAGTAAATTGAAATGGATAAAACATTATTTACATATAATTTAATTTAATATATGCATGATTCATCTCCAAATAGGACTACCAAGACTGTTGAAGAATCCAAAAGTTCCACATTGATGGTTAATGAGATGGGTGGACTCATTATAAGGTTTATACAATCCTCCTCCCTTTTGATCTAGCTTTTGAGGGTGAAAGTTAGGCCCAACACCTTATTTTATATGCTAGCATAGCAGAACCTATCTCACCCAATGTTGGGGCCCCAAAAAATAAAAGATTGCCCATGCACCACATGCTAATAAGTACTATGTGTGAGGTAGGGTGTTGAAGAATACAAACTAGTTTTTGTAGTGAGAGTTAGGCCCAAGACTTAATTTTACAAGAACGAACCTATAAGTTATGATGAGATTATTTCGTATTAAGTGTTTGGTTGTTGCATTCAAAATAATATCAATTGTATAAATTATTTTAAGAACAATTAAATTATTTATTTACAAAAATACCACTTATGAATGTGAAAAGTGATATATAAAAAGAGTTTAAAAGGATGTATTTGCCATTTACCTACTTTAATTGAGGATTACTATACCACCCAAGGGGAGAAATAACACATTTCAATATTAATTATTAATCTCGAGATAAGTTATTTCAAACTTTTCAATTAAACACTATAATTTAATCTCGAGACTATTTGGTAACATCCTTCGACCCCTTAGGGTTTTTGGTCAATACACCAATACGGTAGCATGAAAATTATTTATGTGCTGTCAATGGTCCCTATATGGGCGTCTCACTTATTTATTTTTTTAAAAAATTGGTGTAATAATTAATAATTCCCCCACTTGTTCCATCATATTATTTTCTTTTTTTTGGGGCTGTCAGTTTGTCTAATTTTGTGCTTCTTTGCAAGTTTACCAAAAGAAGAAAACAGATGAGGTTATGCTTCTTACAAGTCTTTCCTTAATCATTTCTCCTATTTATATCTATCTTTTCTATCTGGTGGTTGCAACTCAAAGAGGCAAAATTCATAAAAAATAGCAAAAAAAACAAAATTATACCCTCTTTTCTATTTGTCTTTTTAAGGATTTTTTTGATCCTTTGAGCCAAAACAATTTCTTTGTTTTTCTTTTCCAGATCTGAAAACTCAAAATCCAATATTTTCTTGAACTTCACTTGTAGATTCTTGATTTTTTCTTAAAAAAATTATGGTGAGAGGAAAAACTGAGCTGAAAAGAATTGAAAATGCAACAAGTAGGCAAGTGACCTTCTCAAAAAGAAGAAATGGGCTTCTAAAAAAAGCTTTTGAGCTTTCAGTTTTATGTGATGCTGAAGTTGCTCTCATTGTTTTCTCTCCAAAAGGAAAGCTTTACGAGTTCTCAAGTTCCAGGTACATATTCTTATTTCTTCATTTTTTCTAATCGGAGCTGACAAAGAGTTGAATCTCAGTTGATCGCGTATCATAATTGTATGTGTAAATAGAAATATCTAAAAATGGAAATTTAATTTCAAGAATCTTGTTTTTAGTATCCAACTTTAGTTCAATTTAGGATTTTTATGTATTATTAAGAAAATTACAATACAATAAATGGATTACCAGTACAAAGTACAATGATCACCTGTTGTATCAGGTCCAATAGGGTCCCTTTATTTGTTTTAACTTCTCTTGATTCTCCATATTTCTATGTATCAGTCCTTTTAATTTAGTCAAATAACAAAAAAGGAAAAATTAAAAGAAAAGAGAAAAAGGAACACTTGTTCTCTTGGGATTTCATGTGTTATACCTTGAAGTATAACTTTTATTGATCGCCGGACAGATAGAATCCTTTAATCAAATGGTTTTACTGTTGAGATTCAGTCCTTTGCTAACGATTTAGATATATAAGGGGATATTGTAAGTGATCAAATGATTTTACTCTTACGATTCATTGAGATTCAGTCCTTTGTTGTTCTGTTTATAAAAACAAAAGAATATTTTGTATATAGAGGTGGGTTGTCAATACAATATAATCTTTGAATTTTTTGAATGATAGATTTATGTGTTACTATTATTTGAAATTGTTGGGAAAATCTTGATAAAGCTGACTCTTGTACAAATTCTAGATGACTATATGTATATTGCAAGGGTTTAATTGAGCAAAACAAGAAAACAAAAGATTGATGTATGTGGCTAAATTTTACTTGGGAGCAGTGGTGCCTTTTTATTATATTTTCTACAATAAAAATGAAGTTTAAACTTGAAAGTTGAAATGAAATTGTACTTGCTACAAATTTGTTGTTCCCAACACGCCACCAACTTTTGCCCGTTTTTAATTATGTTCATAACTTTAGTACTTATAAATGGAAGTGGATCTTTAATTTCTGCTTAAAACTTTTTAATTTTTAGTTGAATCGGGTGTCCATCGAAAATATCTTCTTTATTTTTATAAATTAGGAATAAGATTTTGTAAGTATCATCGTTAACATATTATATTTGTGAACTTATATTGGATCGGTACATAGTTATTGTAAATAGTGAAGAGTATACCTGCATATGTATTACTTCACCTAATATGAGTATACCAACTTATCAGAATTATATTTTGCTGCTTTTTTACTCCATTTCTAAATGTCCTTTTTTCATCTTTTGATTCATTAATCATTTTCTGAAATTATATCAAGTTCTTAAAATACCTATGTTGTTCAAACATTCCAAAAATATCGTTACGTATGTGTGATCAAGTTCTTCAGAAGTAGTGCATATTTGAAAAATCTGACACAGATGGTGCATCATTTTTGGATGGTTTGCGCAACATAGGAAAAGACTGTGTTCGATATTTCTCCTCACTTATGTTCTAGGAATTTCATGATCCATAAAATTATCCATGATTTTCTTATTGATTACCTTTTGTGATGTTCCAAGATTCGACTGTAACTTTTGACATAATGGTATATGGTTGATCTTAATTAACAATATTGATACTATGAAGTAAAAGCTAGAAATATACAAAGAGTCAGTCTTGTCAAAGACTAGTTATACAAGAATCATAATACACAGTTTATGATTCTTCTTTGTTATTTCTTCTTATTTGCTCTCTAATTTGGTTCACAAGCTAGTTAGTTATACAAGAATTATTGATTTTGGCTGATTTTGTGTATTCTAGTCATAAAAGTTGACTATACCAAGTTGTTATTAATGACACTTTGACTTAATACTTAATTAATTTGTTGGATAATATCTGTTATTCTTGCTCTCCGATCCATCCATACAATCAGATTTTCTTATATGAGTCATCAGTAGCTAGTGAATTAGAAAAATGAAGTCTTTAATTAACTTCCAACATAATTCAAATGAAGGCTGATCATTTATCCACTTTAGCATCGAGGGGTGGGCCCTTATGGTTACCTATGTTGCTTGGACTATTCAAAAATGTCAACAAGTGTTCTCTCAAAAAAATGTATTTTTGAAAGATTTGACACGGATGCGACAATGTTTTTGGAGAGTTTGAGCAACTTAGATGGTTACCCATGGCTTATAGCTATACAAAAGGGAAGGCCTAATTTGATTTTAATAAAATAGATTAGAAGATGATGCTTGAATATCTTCCCAAGTACCATGGAAAGTTAACTCTGTAATAAGAAGAAGACAGTTTAATGCACAAAATATTTCGTGTTAACCTAGAATCTAGGGAAGGACTCGATACATCCAAATGAAGTATGGGGTTTAAAGTTTTAGGGGTTTGAGAATCCTTAGTACGCTTAACACAGTAATTATTAGTTTTTGGTTCATATATAGTATGAAAGAATTTAAGTACTCAATCTAAACCACCAATTACCAAAGCATGCAACATCAGAAAATTGTGCACTCATGCATATTAATTAATGCACGCAAATATGTCATGTGCTGAGCATACACTCTAAACATGATCAGTATTTGAAAATCATTGTTAATTCCAAACGAATCTTTAACCTAGCTAACTCACTTAGTGAAAGGCTCAACTCAATAGAAAGTTAATTCAAATGGGCATTTAAAAACATCATAATCAATGAGCAAATAATAAATTGAAAATACTCAAAGTATAATGTGTCTCAACATCATAAACTCAATAATGAAAGTATAGTTTTAAAATAGACTCCGAAAAAGTCCTTTCACTCAACTCTACCCTATCTATGAAGCCTCTCACTAACATATAAGGAGGTGCAATCGATTCTCTTTACTAAGCTATAAGCACAACACTCCACATGATCAGAGCATCACTATACATAAAATAACTTAAACTCTCCTACTATACTATATATGTAGATACAAATCTGCTACTAAAACTTCATTCTGAGATACTTCTCTTGACTTTCTCCTATTTTTATAGGCATCTTTTTATACTTGCTGCTCTTGTTAGCATACATAGCCACTTTCTCTAACCATCACGATTTAACCTCTTCATTTTAGTCTTTAAATACTCATCTTCAATGTTCACATACATCTAATGGAAAAAAAAACTTTAAAACTATAACGGAAGACTCATCATTATCTATGCATAACCTTCTTTGACCCAATTCTTATTAATACCAAAAAAAGTATAATGCTTACTTTAACTTTTTCCCTATTAGCAATTAAAGAGTACTAAATAAGCACACATAGTAAGTCATAAACTAAGAACATCACACAATCTTATACTATCGCGGATACATGTCTTAAGTCTCTTCTTACCTAATGACTTAGTTTGAATTTACTATTTTTATCTGAGGGTCACATACACCATACTTGTAACATCATAGTTGTTGCAAGACAGTATCTTAATCTCTGACATACGTTATGTCAAGCCTACTAAAGCAAATCTCCGAACTAACACTATCACTCTTATAATGTTGCCTCCCTTTCCACAATGCTCATCTAAAAATTCAAGCATAGAATCTAGTGCTAATTAAATATATATATCACACACACTTCTGCATACTATACTTACAATTACTAGGTAAAACTGAAAAACATTAGTCCACTAAAATCTCATGACAAGCAATCAATTTTTATATCCCAATTTGTCTAGTTATAATCGATCATCACATTCTCTTTTACAACTTAAGTATTGTCTATACATTCATTATAGTTCCTTTTCTAGTTATGTTTATAACCCTAGGAATATCCTGACCGCTTCCTTCAAAATCATGAGTCTATACATTCATTACAGTTCCTTTTCTAGTTATGCTTATAACCTTAGGAATATCCTGACCGCTTCCTTCAAAATTATGAGCCTAATTTAAAAATATTTTTTTTCTTATTTATTAGTCATAATCTGGCCCCCGAAAAAGATATGGTTCATTCCATAAAATAAATTTTTTTACGAGATACAAATAAAAATACCTAAGCAATTCTAAATTTGAGGGTTCTTGCTATAGTCGAATGAGAGAAGGTAATTCAAATTGAATATTTAGAATCCTTTTATTAGGGAGGAATCCTAGTTACTCTTCAAGGTGGAGGGAAAGAAGGGGACATTCACCCATTATATATATTGATATATATAAAGATTTAATAACTCTATCTATAACTCATTAGAGTTGAGAAACAAAGAGAAGATATGTAATCAAGCTTAACTATTAGAGATAAAATATTTTATTTTAAATTTTGTCCTTTCTTTCAGAGTTAAAGGTGGTTAGACCTCTATTTTGAAGTGCTTCTAATATTTGAACTTATGATTCTATTCTTACTGTTGTTGGAAGTACACATTTCTTTTCTTGATGGAAAATTATATAAGAAAATAAATGCTTAAAAAGGAACGATCAACGATATATGAACTAACAATTAAATTTTGATATACCAGTCAAGAAATTGAATATGTCAATAAATATAGTTTCAACTTAGAGTTAGACCTTCTGTAGATAGAAGAGGAGCAAATCTTCATTTTCCTATAACATACTTCTGACTTATTGTCACCCTAAATCTACAAGTACCAGCTTGATTACCCTCTAAGATAGAACAAAGGTGGATGAAGAAACAACTTTATATCTTCATTCATGGATTCTTTATTTCTACTAGGAGGCATGGTATTTTTACAAGGCCTTTAATCTATAAAAGCATCTAAAAATTTTGGTTCAAACTCTTCTCTGTTGGGTAAATAAAATAATAAAGTTCTTAGGGTACTCAACAACTAGAGTCATCTTTGAAACATCATGGATGACACACAAAAAAGAGAGAATAGCTAGAATTATACTGACATTGTAGCAACAAAAAACAATGGAAAGCCCATATCTTTCAAAACAAAGTGATCTTCGATAAGAGGTGCTCTTGCTTTGACAAGCTTAAATTTTGACATTTATGTTGAAAGTTTATATGATTGAAGTTTAGGAATCTAAATTTTCTGTGCAAATAATCTTACAACTTTTGGCAAAAATTTTCAAAAGTTTTGGTTCTTATCAGGTTTAACTCAAGGAAAAAAGGTCACAAATTTTGGCTTAAAATTTGTTACAACAACAGGCCAAAAATATAATATTATCCTAAGCTGAACTATGAAACAATTTCATGAACATATGATGATGGCCAAAAATATAATATCCTAGTGAAATTTTATCATAATGTGCTAGGGTTTCAAACTCCAAGAACAATTTCTGAAGTTAAAAAAATTGTATTAGTTCATGTTCTAGAAATAATTCATGGAGTTCAGACTTTCACAATCAAAATATGAAAGATTTATTGAAATTTCAAACTTCGCAAATTATTTGTAGTGTTCATTTTTTTCATTAATTCTAACTCGTAGAATGATCTATGAAGTTGAAATTTTTGCAATTTAGGTATGAAAATTAGTTGGAATATTCGGTATGTTCACTAGGAATTTTTTGTCAAAACTATATTTTCGCATTAAAACTATTTAAACACTATATAAATTTAAGCTATTGGCTAAAATTTAATTAGCAATCAAAAATGACTATTTGGAAACTATTTCTGATAAATCTAACACTCCAAGCATGCCAAAACATGGTTTGCTAACTCTAACAAAGCCATAACTTACTGTATAAAAATTTCACCAACATGTTTTGCTTCGAAATTGGTGCAAATCAAACCTAAGTGACTCTAATTTTAACAGGAATTTATGTTTGCATAACATTTTTTAATAAGCTCAAAACTTAAACACTAGTCAGTAAGTCATCTTACAAAAAATCCTTGAAACAAGATTAGGTTGAGTGTTACCACAATCCACATGTGGATTCATCAATATTATTTGGTGGGATCTCCAATTAATTTTGCTCGATCTTCATCCTGATCATGAATAGGTCACTCAAGTTCGATTCACAAAAAGTGACAATAACCCTGTGAAGATTCATTCTGCTGTTTATTAGATTCTCTTAACCAAGCATGACTTATAAGTTGCCAACTCATTCTACAGTAATTCAGAGCCTTGGCTCTTCCTACTGCTGAT